>JAQGAF010000227.1:0-64952 GCA_034687865.1 Kryphioiulus occultus
GGCGCCATCTGGAGCGCGGGCGAGAGAACTTGAGCTTCAAAGCGGGAATTTAAAATGAGGCAATCGAAAATAATTCAAAATTTGTTTACCTTGTAATGTTTTGGTTATACACTTCATTTATCAAACTTATGCTGGGTTTACGCTCACAGCATTTGCACCAAATACAATGAACATTGTGGGGTAGAAATTTTCAAATTCAATTATTAATTAGGATCTGTATTTTTAAATTTGTTTCATGACTTCAAAAACATTCTCACGACCCATTAGATTATGGGGCCGTTCAAGTTTTACTTACCGCAAAATGACATTTTAGTGCAAAACTGGATGATAAATGATGTATTTATACTTAGTAAATCAATCAAAGGCAAAATTCCACGACCCTAACGTAAATTTCATGACTTCCAAGACCGGTAGACACCCTGTATTACTGACAGCTAGGTTCCCACCCAAATTTTCAAGTCGATTTCCCTGATAATTTAGGTGAAATTAACATTAGTAGTAGCAATTTTTCAGGCACTGAAGCGAATTTAAACATGAATTAATTTCTAAGAACGTTTTTAAACATAATAGTAAATTACTGTACCTCAATTTCCCTGATGGAAAACTCACCCAATAACATTTTGGAATGTTTTATAAAAAGAAATAATTTTCATGAAATGCTAAACCTTTTTTCAATTTTTTTTTTATTTCATCGACAACTATAGATTTAGTGCTAACATGGATCTAACAGAAAATTAATGTTGATTTTTGTCTACATACTATTATTCGTCACACTACAATGTCTATTTCTCTAATGATGTGATTTTTTGGTCAGTTTTGGGATTTCACATAACAAATATTGGGGAAGTTCAACAAAATTTTGCAAGAGATATATCCGAATAAGTTCGTGCGTGGCAGGCTGATCATAATTGTCCAAAGTCCACAGGTTATGATTGACAAAGCCCAACCGTCACAAAATTTTCGTCTTGCATTGACTAATTTGCAAACCAGAGCTGACTACAGTTGTATAAAAGCTAATAACTTTTTACTTACCATTGCTTATTTCTGAATAAAATGGTGCATCACACCTACGATGCTCAGGAGAGTTAATTGGCAAATGAGTAAGAGGAATCGTTGTACCTATTACACAATTTTAATTTTAAAAAATCACATTTAAATCATGACATAATAAAAGGTGTAAAATGTAAAAAGTATAAAGTAAAAGTCATAAAAAATGCAAGCAGAAACCACGGCTAAGTATAAGGTTTCCATTTCCAAGTTCCATAAATAAATCCCTGCCACAATGAAAAAGGGTTTTACAATAATGCAAATTTAAAGTACATTTGCAAAGGCCAATACTGTAAAATCAAGGTGTAAAAGTTCGTTTCGCACCTAACACACAATTTCCATCAACGAACATAACATTCGCGATGTTGTGTTTGAAGCAAAATTTAACTATTTGGGCGCTTAAGACAATCAACAATTCTAGTATACAGCCATTGCATGTACCAGTGCCCAAATACCGTGGGTTCAACTCATCTTACAAAGGCTAAAGGTACATTCTCAACAAACATGACAAAAGAATGTTTTCACCAATTTTTTAGCATTTACCAAAGCAGCGATAAACATATTAAAAAGTCAACCAAGGGGAACGGAAGAATCATTGGAAATTAGTAGAGGGCATAGGGACCTAGTTTCGATAAAGTCGTTCGAAGTTGACTATCAACAGTTCATTACACTTCGTTGGCCAAGAATTTCAAATGGATTATTCAGATTTAAGAGGTACATAATACTAGCAATTTATCACTGACTATCTCAGAATAATTGTAATAGCAATAATTAAAAAATGCAATATTAATTATCAGATTTTACATGGCCCAAGAGAAATTTGTTCAGTGCCACTATTGATAGACACTAAAAGACAGCTGAAACATCCCAGTTCAAGCTGTATGAGAAGCAACCTTCTGAAAAGCAATATGGACTTCATTACAATAAAAAAATTAAGTAGAAAATAAAAAAAAGTTGGGGCAGCATTGCTGTCAGTATCATTTAAGAGGACAAAAAGGCCTTTGCAAACTAAATGGATAAAGAAACAGTTCTACTAAGTTTACGGAAAAACTGGAGAAAGACTAAAGCATATCGCTTTCATCAGCTTACGTTTTAAAATGATACTGCACCATCCCCACCATTCACTAGAAACAAATAATCTCATTTGGTAGTGTGCGCTGGCAGATCCAGGAGGGAGTTTGAGAGCACTAAATGTCCTTATCCTTCAAAAATAAGTTTAAAAAATTATAGAATTTTCAGTTTCTATGCTATGGTATGGGGAACATTTCCAATACACAGTATTACTAAAAACCCCTAAAGAGATGCACCAAACTATCACTAAAACTGTAGATTAATTTGGGATAAAACTGCCCTTTCTGATGAGACAAACATCACCAGGAGTATAGCTTCTATCACTGAGAACCCTGAAAATTATCGATTCAAACATTTGATTTTATTCTCAAGGGAGTACAATATTCGAGAGAATGAATACTTGAAATTGCAAAGTAACCTCCATATGGCTGGCAACTGGTACATTCTTAAGGAATCAATACAGACACTCTGACAAGCTTGGCAAATAACTTAATGCAGCATTTTATGATACAGTATTTTCTCTTGCAGTATCTCGTAGATGCTTCACAATTTTAATTTCAATGGTTCTTTTCCACATAGAGTATAAACCATAAATGCATATACTTTTTTCCTACTAAAGATAACCCCCCCCCCCAAGAAGACGTAGCTAATATTCATGAAATATTGCCCAATGAACCAATCAATCACTTCAGCCACATGCCAAACATTGCCAGTGTAACTATAATAATCATGCAAAGCTTACAGGCCAAACAACGCATTATGGCATCTTTTCAGATCCCAAATTCCGCATGATTCCATTTAAGATCACAGTGCAATGATCCCTAAACAGCCACCTGCTTTATATTACAAGACTTGCTAGTCGATCGGAATTGCTTTTAAAAATAAGTCAACTATAAATATCAAGAAAATGTATCTAAACAGCTAAAAACTTCCAAATCTTATCAAAACACTTGCAATCAAGTATGAGTGAATCTGTCATCCAATCTTTACGATCGAACAATTTTAAACAGCTTGTTAAAATACATAATCAAACCTACTAGACTATCAGCACTAATTGCCCACTTGCAACCTATAATAGAGCAGTCAGTGCGGCAATTATTTGTTTTTACTTCATAACAGACTTTTTGCCAGTTCAAAAGCCAGTAAACTGCCAATTCTACAATGCCTGGGGAGTAAATTGTGGCCTTGCCAAAGCAGATCGTGCATACATTTCTGGAAACCCTACAGGAATTTTAAGCATCATATGTTTATTACAAAAACTAGCCGCTAAGTATTTTATTCCTTGAGGGTCAAAGGATTTGAAACACGAACCTTCAGATTATGCCTATGCTTTTGTTTGCCTAGAAATGCAGTTTAAAAAAATTGCGTAACACTAGCATTCCAAAAATCAGCATCGATTAACCGAAAATACAACTTCAATGTGGAACATATGTTCTGTAAAACTATGGGAGTTTCCAAAACTATTCCAATATTTAAAAGCATTTAAAGGCAAGCTCTTGAGGAAGGGAGGACGAGGAAATAAGTGGGTGAATTTCTGTCAAAATTCATGATACGTGAATTATTCCACAGCTTTGATATGCAGATTCGTTTCGTACAAGGGCTTGACATGCTTCAAATACAATCGAGTCCTACAGCAAGAGATTCACTTTTGAGAAGACATTAGCACCATTATAAAAGGAACAATTTGCTGCAAAAATGCGCCAAAAAAACGTGCAGCCCTCAAGTTGTCTCACCATCATTATTAATACCACTAAAGAAATATACTTGCTTAGAACATGTTACTACGATGAAATACTGAAGTGGCATAGATTTCTATAGAGAGAAAACCTAACTTACAATAACCATCATAAATAAAACACGTCTATAATCCAAAACCGGCATGAAAATACACGCAGAACATTCCTTTAATTTGTCTTTAAATTTTGGATGTTCTAGATTCTATAATTCCGAATGCTGGCTTTGATACTTGAAAGATTATTCCACCAAAAATTCCTTCACGAACAGTAAAGGTTTATCCATGCACAGTTACCTTGTGAGTCAAATATTACTTCTACATTTTTCTTTCTTTCAAAAATATGCCTGAAAGCATAAAGAAATGAAAATCTGGCCGTGTATAAATATTTTTGGCATACTATTGCTCAGATCTGACCACTAGATCATATCTTGGTGTCAGCCGTACGGCGACAACAGTTGTCGACATGACATATCTTTGCTGACTGCAGGGTACTGAGCTGAACCGAATTTCTCATAATTAAAACATAAAAAACTACAACTACACAGTCCAACTGAACTTACAGATAAATTGAAGGAATGTGTGCTACGAAATGTTTCATGTTGGCAAACTAGAGTTTACCATTATCCTTGGGATAATGTATTAGGACAAACCTAAAAAGGCAATGGTTTCAAAGCCCTTACATATTCATACATGCAATAACCCTTTACAATTTCTGCAATAAGCTAACCTAAAGATCAATACAGAACCAAGCAGGTTGGCAGAGTGAAAACATCACTTGCCTTTGCACTGCCTTGTTTGTTTGTGAGATTTTTAACATTGGCCGATCTTGTGTCAGCTATCCTGATTGCTGTGTCTCACAATCCCGGGATAGTTCCCCAACAATCGGCCACGATAATCCTATTCTGATTTTACTTAGCCCATGTATCTGGGTAGTCGTCTGGGCACATTAACCCCCACCACATCACTGATGCTGACTGCGGGGAGATTAACAGAATAGGACCCCTGTACGAAACCAATCTGCAAGGGCCATTTTAATACCATTTGTGCCTACATCACCTTTCAAAGTCTCCAATCAAGGACCAGGTGACCATTATAGCATAGCAGTCGAACACCTAGAATGCATCCTTGATTTTCATACTTTTGCATTTGTTCGGAATTTGTGCCAAAGCCGCACTGCGGACATTTGATGAGCCTTAAGAGAGTATACAGGAAGCTCTCAGAAATGATGCATTTCTTAAGGGCCTCCGAGTAAACACTGGGTTCAGTATTATTTGGTAGTGCTCCTAGGAGCCCCATTGGCGACGACATTCCAAAGCTCTCCTTAATTGGCACATGGAATGGATTATCGAGATCTGTAATGATACGGTATTCAGCATTATCATTGTAAGCATGTGGAAGGGGTGATAGACGCTCTTGCTTCGCCATCGGAGTAAGTTCGGTTAACTCATAGGTGTCTGGCTCAGGACTAGTCCGCTCCACCTTGGTGAGATGAGAAGACGAATCGAACTCTGCATGACCGTTGTGTCCTGCCGCTGCATCGTAACTGTTTGCATCCGTGGAATGGTGGTTGTAGGACTGGTTGCACACTGCTGGCATCGTTCCATCACTCGACTTGCCAGTTTGGGTGGAATCATTGGTGCTTCCCATCTAGGATGGAAAAAAAGAATTCTCCTTTAGTAATGTACTCTCAGTAATGTTACGTGCATAACATGCATGGACCCAAGAACGTTAAATACAAAAGTGGCACTGTTGCCTTAAATCAACAGATGTCCACGGGAATTAATTTCAAGCTTATTTCGTTGTCTGTGCACATCAACAATTATTTCCAACATCGGAAAGCCTAAGGCAACTTCAGATACTTTTGTAGCCAATTTCAAGTAAACACTTTCTACTTTTGCATATAAATTTTGCATAGTATAAATTTCATATTGATTTTTTGAAAATTATAAAGGTACGTTTGGTTGACCCCAATCTCGCGAATTTTGCTATTTGATGATTATTTATTTTTGTAATTTCATAGTAATTCCCCGAAACATTGCGTTGTTCATTGAAAAATAAAGCCAACCATCTGATTGAACTCTCCTTCAAGTTTTCAAATTTAGGATTTTTTCAAACAAATTTTTAGACTACTATTAGCACTTTTTGAGGACTTGTTTGTAACCCTGTTCCTAGACGTCAAATAAGTTGTTGCAAAAATTTTCAAACAAATTAGTTCAGCAAACCCTAGCAAGAGGCTTGCTGGCATGTCAGTGTTTCTACTCAGTTGTGAGATGTTCAGTTGCTAAAAGTAGATTGTATCCGCTTTCAAGGCAAAAACAACAGCGAATGAGCAATTGAGCTTTTTTGATAATGTGCATCTTGTAAAACAGTAAGTTCTCTTGCCTTCATTTAATTATTAGTAAACACACTGCATAAAAATAGTAATGCAAAGTGGAATTCCAAATGCTAGGTGAAATGACACCGTGCCACATCAAAGCTTAAACATAAATTGGATAACAACCCAAGTTTTCATCTATGTCCCAAACGAAATGCTCCAGTGCAACATCATTTCTAGTGTCAATTTCAAATGTTTTCCAATTGATAGTAGCCCTGTGTGAAGGATCAGCAAAGGTCAACTGTCAAAAACCTTCAGTCAAGATAACGAAATGAAAATTAATCTGCTACTTCACACATCTTAATGCTTCATGTGCTGTCAAGAAAGCGCATGCCTTCAGGAGCTGAGCATCTTGGAGCTCGATCAATATGGGATTTCTGTCATTTTGAGCTATGCTAAGCAGTACATGTAGGTCTTTGACACAACCCATTTTTAAAAATTTTTAAGCTCCCGACCAAATCTGGGATACAGGTCACTGGCTAGAGAAGCAAACACAACACGCTGAGAGCCATGTCAAAGGCCAGACTCGATCCATTGGACGTCAGTTGATTCGTTTGTGCACAAAATCAATGATTCGAACAATGGCAATGGCATTCGAACGTCAATAAGCCGGCTATGACTAAAACAAAGGAAAAATTGAAACATCAGGATTTTGTTGAATTACCTCATCTTCGGACCAAGGGAAAACAGAAGGCACTGCATTTCGTTTCAAAAGCTTCACTTTGGAAGCGTGAGGACGATAGTCGCATTGTCTGAAATGCTGCGAACACACACGGCTATGCTTTGTGGTACGAAAATGGCCACCAACTTCTTGTTCAATTTTCACCATCCAAGTGTTTCGACTAGCTTCGTTTTTGGGGAAGGCGTGCCACGCGGTGCCGGCCGGCGCTTTACCTTTGTAGTTGCGGCAAAATGGGACGCAACACGTCCACTTGGCGCACATCGCAACGCGAATTCAAAACAACGAGCAAAATCTTACGCCAAAAACCTCTGCTGGCTTTGACGCTTACCTCGACGATTGTCCTTTGTATGAACCCGGCCCTAGTTCGTCGATCTCCCGCGAGAGGGCAGCACGATAACCTCCATTGTTTGCCCCAATGAGCCATGTCGCCCAGCACCAAGGCAAATTCAGTTTTCGGAAAATGCCGCCGAGGGCGCCGCAACCAGGCCACTCTTTTGCCTCATTTAATGGGATCAGATTCTGGATTTCTGTAATGCCTACGAATCTTTGGAAATTTCAAGTTACCTTAATTGCCTGTTTTGCAATACTGAATGCATGCACCATTGAGCAAGTGTTCAATCAGAAACACAACGGAATAAAGATGCAATCAATTAACAGTTGCGTAACTAATTTGCAGTTTAACTGAAAACGTTGTCAACCAGTCTATGAGGCTGCGTTGCAGTTGTCGTCTTTGAAATATCAAAGAAAATATCATTCCTTAAAAATATAACTAAAGTTGCCTTTCAACAGGGTTCCCCCAGGGTTAGAAATTTTCAACTTCTTTAAGTTCTCAGGTTTAAAAGTAAATTTCCCTGACCACCCTGACCACTGAAAATTAAAAAAATATGACATACCAATGTTATTATATAAAAACGGGAGAAAGAACACACATTTTGATTAGTTTTTTATGAAATTGGCAAATGGTCAGGTTATCTCTTGATTTATGTGTCCATTAATAAAGATACAGGGTTCCCTCTCAAATTCTCAAGTCGATTTCCCTGACAACTTTTGAGTCATTTACATGATATTTTCTTTAAAAAATAAGAAAAAATAATGCATTTGATCCCAAATTTTTGTAAAAGATTAGTAATCAATTAGCTGATGCAAACTGTCTCAATTTCCCTGACATTCCCTGACTTTCCAGAAAGAGGGAACCATGAACTAGTTGGGGAAAAATATATTTGACATTTGTTGAATTTCCCTGACTTATTCGAAGTAAAACTGAATTTTCCAGGCCGTTACAATTTCCCTGACAATTCCAGGTTTTCCAGGTCTGAGAAAACCTGTTCAACTGGGTCATCGTCGGCAAAATTTCTTACCATGCCTCCATTCATTAAATTAGGTCTACCATTCATCTATGGTTACGCAAATACATGCTTGGACGAGTTTTGCATGTACTGTACAGGTAACCTGCATGTACGTTTGTTTGAATACCATCCAACAACTGAGTGAATAGGCCGTGCCTTGGATGAAAATCATGGACAGCACAAAGCATCTATCAATTAGTCCCAATGTAAGTGTAAGTTCAAACATTCTTCGACCGTGACGTCAGAATTGGAAAGTGACCCCTGGGCCCTATTTCGTAAAATGTGAGGAGGGTGAGGAATTGATGAATCCGAGGGATAGCTGTAAGGAATTGACGATTCCATGTTTCATAAATATAGCTGAGGAGTTGGACAGGAATAATGAAGAGCTTGATGAATTTGCGGGTAGAAACCTGCTCAGGCCGCAATCCTACAATCCCAAAAATATTTTTGAGTATTGGGGATAATCTGTTTGTGAAACGTAATTACAATCATCTCTTCACTGCTTCTCGCTCCTTCAAGTTTTCTGAATACATGTACATTTATGGCCCCGACCATCCCGACGTTTTGAATCTGGTTACAGTTATAGGCCCATACAGTAGAGGAAGCCAGAAGTAATTGAACCAACACAAAGACTAGCCATAAACAACCATATGCCATGGATGCCACCAGTAACTTTCAGCAGTAAGTTCTCAGCTGTAACAATTCAACAATTATCAGGTGTAACTTTCAACAAGTTATCAGCAGAATTGTTTTCAGTTGAGAATTGACCACGATTAAAAAAAAACTGCGTCGCAACATGGGCGTTAACAGGTGTAATAAAACCATACACGTATGATAAAACTATGGTGCCAAAACATAAAGAACAAAAAAACAACAACTCGTAATTTCTAGAAGGTGAACAGGTTGCCAGCGCCACCTGTCCGCAGAAACAATCGCACTCGATGATAAACATGGCCAATTCGCGAATTAGCAACGCACCATGCAGGCAGTAGGGCGGTGTGGTGGCGGTTGTCACTTGTCAGTGCACCTACATGTACCTATGTACAAAGTGTCGAAAAAGCGATTTAATAAAATTCGTCTCGTCTTACCAAAACTTCTCCTTTCTTCTTGCTCTTTCTGTTGGATTTGCACGTCTTGACTGTTGCGCTTCTGACGATGTTAAGGGCGTTGAAAATCGTGGGCACGGCCTCCGGTCTGAGACTTCGCCTGTGTGACGGAATGCCGTTCGTTTTCATGTGATTTTCGTCCCTCTCGTTGAAACACCATTCTTCGAAATGGGCCGAGCAAATTCTGGTGTGTTTGGTGGGCACGAAATTGGCCCGGTTGATGTTCTTCAGCCATTTGATGAGCAGAACTTCGTCCTTGGGGAAGCGATGAAAGCTGTAGTTCTTGCGTCGAGAATTCAACACGGAATTGCTGCACTTTAAAATGCAGCACATATAGGGCATTGTTGCTGAGACTGTGGAAACTTTCCAGCAACAATAGTCATCGATTCAGCGAACAATTGGCGTAGTATTATTCCCAACTTACGAACTTCAGAAAGGAGAACGGCACGATGAGGTCATTTCCACGTCTGAAATAGCATTGGGCGAGTAGAGGCCGATACAAAGAAGTAAAACAGAAGTTTTTTTGCGCTCGCATATCCTGGGCGATTCACCACATCGACACAGGTAAACTACGTCCACGTATTGGGGGCGCCACCGAAAAAGAATGCCACGGGCGAAATGAGCAACAGCAGTGCTGCTTTTTAGCGTGTGGGGATCGGGCAACCACTTGTTGAATCTCTTGCTTGCTTGCTTGCTTGGAAACTAGCCAAATTCGATTTCGGAACACAACTGCATGGCCGGTGAGGGAAAAATACGTCTAAAATTAACCCCGCACGTCGTTTACAACCAGAAATTGAGGAAAGCGTGGAAAAAAAAGTTCCAACTAATTGATGGGGCGAAAGAAAAATTTTAAAACTGAAACTATTCAGATTGATTATTGAAAAGGCTATGAAAAATATAAAAATCGTTGTTTCAGATTTGTTCCATTTTGGGTTAATTCTATCATTTAATAATTTTTTTTTAAAATTATTTTTATAAAATAAATAAATTAATTCATTGGCATTTTTCGTCAATTAATATTAATTTTAGAAAATTAATTTCTCTAATTAATATGTTAAAAATATCGCTTTCCAATTTTATTACGCTATTTCTATTCATTTCACTAGTGTTTTTCCAAGTATAATTATTGGAAATTAAATTTGGCTCAATTACGTCGTTTCATATATGTTTCAATTCCGGATTATTTAATGATTATTTATTTTTATAAAACAATTAAAATTATAATTAATCTGAATATTTTTTTTAATACTTCAGTTTAAATTTTGCAATTCTGAAAACAAACTTTCGAAAGTGTACAGTATACCATCATAACTAAAATAAGCCAATGTACATGTATAGAAAAAAAAATATACTGAATATGGAAAATAAATGAAAAATAAATGAATATGGAAATGGAAAATAAATATTCTTGCCAACGTATACTGTATATATTTATTTAAACTCTAATTATTATTTTCAAAATAGCATTCAGTCAATATTTTGTTATGCTATAATTTTGTTTATGTATAAATGGCGTTCATGTGGCTCTTATCAACATTAGGTTTTCTATTTCTACTTGACGTCATTTAAAAAGCTTATAAAAACCCGGTCATTATCGACATGCCTTCGACCTCACAATTCCCATGATCCCATCCCAGCTTTGTTTTATTCTACACGTAGCTAAATAAATTGTGAATGTTGTACAAACGTGCTGTGTTAGGAATTCATCTTAATTAGGTTGATTTTATCGCCCTCGACGCTATCATGATCATATCTGACATTCAGTCATTGTAAATATGTAATAAGCTTAAGAAAGTAGGATTAGGGCTTTGAAGAGGACACCCAGAGGGTCAGGGTTGATTGACTTTATTCGCTTTTTGACCACGCCCTAACTAGAATCAGGTGTGGTGATTGGTTGATTTTATTTCTTGTCCACATGGCGCCTATTTTAAACTGCTTTATAAAAACGATAAAAAATTCAAAATAAATAAAAAATGCTCCATAAATAAAATTACGGTATATCCGACTGGTTTATAGGGTCAGAAAAACTTGAGCTAATTAACTAATAACCTTTATAGTGGCATCATAAAAACTTATAACTGTGGGTCTCAAAATACATTACTACTGCATCTACAGTATAATAAAAGACTTGAACTAATGACTCTAACTTTTGGCTTTTTGTCGAAAACAAAATTACATAGTAATTACACTTACTTCAATAGTCAATATTTGGTTTAAATGCATCATGTTGGTAAGGCTAAATTTCCTGGTCACTAAAACTGACAGTACATTGCAGGACTCTGAAGGGTATGGTCACATTCACTACAAATGTTACCTGTGAAAATTGTAAAAAGGAAATGAATTCATTAATTTTTAACCATTAACTGATGACCTTTATTGAAGGATAATGTCCAGCTATACAGTTTTACGACTATTTACAAAAAGCTTTTGTAACAATTACAAATAATTCTAACGATCGAGTCACGTCCCTTGATGGGCGAATTTTGCTCGGTGGATGTAAGCAAAATATTACAAATAACATCCTATAATGGTAGATCCATATTTTGATTAAACGGCATTACTGGTATGTACTTGCGATATACAGTATTTATAAGTAGAAAAAATTAAAATCGATAATTTTCAATAACATTTGGCAATAAACGAATTTAAAAGAGTTTACGGTGGAATGTTTATACAAATGGCGATTGGAGGGGTGAATCGTCAGAAGCGAATATATACTAACAACAACGATGGATTAAGTAACTAACTGCTAAATCTATAATATACACTACAATTAAGAATTGCAAAATACATTTCCTAAAATTCACCATTTTTCTCATCTTCCATCCATGGCCTACTGATGGTCACGTACAACCAGCGTTTATTTCTCCAACTTTTCTAACTTTCCAACAAGTGCACTTCAAAGGGAGAAGAAAACGTAACTATTATTGATATTATCGGTGCCAGCAAGGTGAGGTTTGATGTCTATTTGGCGTCACGAAAACTATTGATTTGAAATACAAATTTCAGATCATGAATGTAGTCGGTTAATTAAGTATGGCTTTGCATAGTTGAGGGCTTCCAGAAGTACACCAACAGCTTATTCACACTAACTTTTCTATTTATGAAAGGATTTCCAGATGATAACAACCATCATAAAACTGAGCCTGAACTCCTCAGACCTCTGAAAATCTAAATTTCTACCTACAAGCCTGCCCTTCATGAGTCCGATTTGGCTTTATTATTTTAACAATTTTTGCGTGATATGCAGTTAATCCAGCGGACAAGGTGCACACAAAAGGGAGGTTTAACTTTGAGATACGTTCCTCATAATAGAATTCAGAAAGGAGATTAACCCAGCGACTTCAAATACACCCGGCAAACAGAATTCAGGATTAAAATTAGTGCTAGCTTCAAAAGATAACAGAATGTATAACAACTTCTCCCACGCAAAGCGATTACATAACACACAATCGAGTTATTTTATGCATATATTCTAGTAAGAAGTTGATGTCCACACCAAAACACCATGGGTTATTTCTGGTCAATAACACCATTGAAAACATTTTTGGAACAAGTAATAGCTAACAAAATCATTCTTGCTCCGTATTGTTTATTCATAATTTCAATCCAAATCCCGAGCAGAGATTCTTTCCTGTGAAATTATTTAGACTGCTATCCAATTTGACTGGGTATGCATCAAACACCAATTCAGCAATGGTGCCTAGACATCATTTCTTTATGCGGGTGTCTACAGGATTTGGTATTGCAAATTCCATGACTTTTTCATGACTTCAAAACATTTTCCATGCCTATTAGAATATGGGGTCGTTCAAGTTTTATTTCATGACTAAATAGCGATTTCCAGAAACATTATCTACCACAGTGGCGACATGATTATGAACCGAACAGACGCCGTAGGCGAATTTTTTTTCGGAAATTGGTCACAAATTTTGAAAATCATTGAAAAGCCAAAAATTCCATGACCCTGATGCAAATTTCATGACTTCCATGACCTGAATCTCATTTCATGACTTTTCCATGACTTCTATGACCAGTAGCCACCCTGTCATTGTATCAAACACATGAAGCATAGCACTTACTTTATGAGTGGCACATCAATAATATCACTGTTAGTACTCCAGCATTACCCACGACATTTTCCAAATTCGTTCAGTTTCTTTAGGCGAAATAAATGCAAATTCACAAGCTTTCACAACAAAAGCCGGTGTCTTTGTTTTGTATAAAATTAAAAATTCAGTTATTAAAAGTGCACTCGATCTGCCATCCTCCAATAAGGGCAAATAAAAATGTTATTGTATATGTAATAAATACAGCACAAAGTATATAGGTAATAGTGGTAGGAAAATTTGAATCATTCATTGTGTAGAAACTGTACTTGGATAATTCTGGGCTGCATCGTACGATTCCGGTTTTTAAAACCAAACAATAAATTATGAAAACCATTTACAAAATGGATCCGTCAATGACATTAAGTACTTGTAGGTAAATAAAAATTTCCAAAAAATGGAATGAAATATACGAAGTTCCCATAATAAATATAAAAATAAAAATCAAATTTGCGCAGAAACTATGAACAATTGCGAGCCTAACAATAATTCAGCTTAAACAAATGAGAAACTGGAATGAAATAAAAGTGAGCAAGTGGATAAAAACAAGTGCTTTTTCCTCGCATGCATATCGTGAACCTTGCACTTGATTCAAGTGCGATTTTGCAGCATTTTTGCTTAAAATCATTGTCAATAATTGTTAGGACGAGTATACCATTATTGTTTCAAAAATATATCTGGCAGTTGAATTTTATATGATAAACGTTTCACGCTATAGTCAAGTGCCGCACAATCCCCGCAGTGCATCAGACCCGCAATGCAAATGTTAAAATATCTCGATTTAAAAACTTCGGATATTGCACTAATTATGTAGCATAACTGCACACATTTCTAATACTATAACAATATAACAACAATTTTTAACAGGGGAAAATTAAACTAAATAACTAATGAGCGCGGAAGAATTAAGGAAGGACAATATCCAATTCATATACCAAAAATGAATGAATGCTATAATGGATTAAGTCAGTATTATTGATTTGGTATGATTACCATTATTGCCCCTCCTTACTTCATATATTTTAGGCCCAAATTAATGTACACCAGGTTAGTATACAGATTGCCAGTGAAGTACATAGTGGGTCACTAATGGCACAAGTAAAGTCAATATTATTCCCAAACTGCTACAAGAACTGACTTCATATAATGCTGGAATTATATACGGTAGATATAAAACCAATGGAAAACTGACATGCACTGAGACATTTAAAAGCAAAACTGCGCATTGGATTTATGCTTAATGTTTTAAAACTGCATTTTACGTTATATTGAATTCCTTCCATTAGCCCATAAACTTGATGCACGGTTTTTGACGTATAAGATGTCATCTGCAGCATTGAAGTCTGATGTACCATTTAAAGAAATCAGAATAAAAAAACTGAAGAATACTTTTTACAATGAGATATTCAAGTAATTTTTTGAGTATTTACATTTAAACAGTTCCCCTGTGCCAGGGACCCCTAAATATCCCAGATATTTCCAGGGATATTTCAAATAACTAAAATGCACCACACTGCTTTCCCTACATAAAATGAACGCATTTGTAGCAACAATTGATATACCTTCAGATTCAAATACTTAGAAATGTTTCGAAACATTGAAAGCGTGTGATTATCAATTATTTTCAACGATTCATTAGTTCAGCGCATAAACATATCCAATAGTATTCTGGATCGTTTGGTAAATTCTCACATTGTCTCTGGTTTGTATAACCACAATGTGAATATAGTGATATTGTAGCTGTTTAAACTATTATTTACTATAATAAATCAATGTATGAACTGAACCGATTATGTGAATTTTTCTGAACTAATTAGGTGATAAATAAATAATCTGGTAAATATTACCCGCTTCAGATTACACACGAGGGTGATATTCACAAATGCAGGTTAAGCCCTCTATATAATTTATATCAAAATCAATGCGGCTAAATTACGTGCTTTAGGGTCATTTAAGGTTCAAACTTCATTCGTGTAATTATGTAAGTAAGTTTTCTCTTTGCTGTATGATGGGCAGTGGCCGCTCCGGGCTTTCAGAGTCTTCTTCTTCCTCATCCTCCTCCACTACTTCAGGTTTTGGAGCAGGAGGCTTAGATCGGTTCTTCATGGCCTTAGCTAATGGAAAATAACATCTGGTCACTAAAATTGACTGGAGTGAAAAGAAATCTTGAAAGGCATCCAACTCATGCAATCATCCACTTTAATGTAGAAGAAATCATTCCAGTCCATACTGAGTTATGTGAGTCAGCAGTCAACACCGCACATTATCTAATCTTAATGTTAAAAGAAACATTTATATTGTCACTTGGAAAGCAGATTCAATGTCTGTTTGTATTGTAAGGGTTCAACAGTCGCACACAGCAGGCGTGCCTGACTCACAGATCAGTATGAACCTTACCAATAGCAAGATGACAACAATGAGGCTATGGCAATCCAAATCTGTTACTTTGCATTGATCTACCGCCACCATTTTAACATAATTCATCAATCACCATCATTACCATCACCAATAGATTTTAGAGGGACCAGCAGTTATTAAATAAGTTCAAAATCCTAGGGCAAACCCATATCCATGAGAGGGCAGAGAAAAATGTCAATAATCAAACCTTGGAAGGGTTTACTGGGGACTGCGATCCAAAGGGGTGGATTGTGATGCTAAAACAAAACAAAAACGAAAACAAAATATAATGCTAACGAGTTAATTAGTTTATTATTTGCCTCTAACAGGCTTTGTTTAGTTTATGAAATGAATTTCAATTTTGGTTGACTTATACCCAAAAATTCCCTGAAGCCAATTTTTTAATAAAAAAAAATAAATCACTTTTACTGTTGACATAGCCATATGTCCACATAAGCACATGTATATTTCCGGTATTCCTAAAATGCATGTAACACTATGTTTACATGCAGGCGGCTGGGTTTTTGGCTCATTCTGACTTTGTCTAACTGGCTGTATTTCAACAATCAGAAAAACGGACTTGTAGGCCATCTGCATCAGGTTTTATTTTCACCATGCATTGATTCAAACAAGTTACAACCCCTCTGCTGAAACTTAAATTGAGATAGGTAGAATAGATGCAAGGGTCACATTTACATAGACGACTTTGTTAATTTTTGGTGGTTTTAAGCCCGCATGTATCCAAAGTGTATTTTATCACAATTTTAATTATAAAGCAAATCACCAACAATAACAGATGGAACAAATTGGCCAATTCAAACTGGAATGGTCAATTGAATATTCAAACTACGATTCTTGTGGCCAGGAAAGCCCAAAGAATGGCATCTTGGGTTAAACCATCTTAAAATAAAAAGATATGTTTCATACCTGCCACAGCCTTGCTCCTTTCCATCACTTCTTTGGCAATAATTTGATTAAGGGCAAGAAGATGCTCTCTCTGTTTACGATCAGCCTCAAACTTTTTCTTGAGTGTAGCAGATTTAGCCTCCTCCTGCGGTACATCTCCAAAAGTTGAACTTTCGGAAAGCATTTTGCGAATCGATTCTGCTTTCTGAAGGCGGTGAAGTTGCTCGGCCGCCGACAGTTCCTCGCCTTCTTCTTCGACGTAACGTTCAGGAATGAGAATTTTTTGTGGAAGTCCGAGCTTTGAAAAGAACAATACGATGCTATTAAGTACAAAAGAGATCATGGACAAATGAGGGACAAATACGACATTCAGTAAGTCAAACGTGCTACCTCGCGGTCAATGGTGCTTTCATCAAACATTTCATTCTTTTTTATGGTGCTTTTTACAACATCTGGAGTGTTGGACGATCTCAAACACCTCTCTATATCCAAATCATCGCGGGACCGAGCGTGCACCTAAGGTTTATATAAAAGGCATCTTATCAAACATGCAAATTTACATATTGGTACGTATGAGTGGGATGCATTGGTTCAAAGAATGTGCAGTTTATAGTCAAATTGAGGCAAAATATATTTCGTCCAAAAAGAAAGGTCCTGCGATTGCAATGAGTTAGTGAAGACTATCAATGAAGATCGTCAATAGCTGGTTAATTTGAGAAAAAAATATCCCATTTCCGAGCACTTGCCATCTTTTGTGAAACTGTCTCCAAAACCATAGGCTGACTACTAGATATGGTATAATGTCTTCGCTTTTGCCGTCGCTTAAGACTCCCTGCATCGTACTTCTCAGGTGGATAGGATACCCCGTCAGTGTTCAAAGGAAAATCCGTGGAAATACTGGAGGCCAACTCGTGAGCAGTTTCAGCCACGATTTTCCGCGCAGCTTCGGATTTGAATGCCGGAGTGAACAACGTTGGACTAGTAGTTTCAGGATTCGTTGGAATGCCATTTAACGAATTGCCAAACAGACGTTCGTGTGCTGACATATTCGGTTCTGAACTTAAATTCTTGTAAACGAAATAAAAGAAAACGTGCAAGAAAAAAAAAAAAAAAGATAAAATGTTGACAAGCTTATCCCTGGAGTGTGGTGCTTGTGAACAACCAATAACAAAACAAGAAATATTATAACCATAAATATTGCTGAACAAAAGTTATGCTATAAAAGAGCTTCAGTGAACTAACCCAAACAATCGGTGATAAGAAATCATCCCTGTACCAATCCGAATTAGTAAGGCTACCACACTCCCAATGTTATAAAATCTTAAAAACATTAAATCAAAATACTGAAAGTAATATTAACTCGAAATTGATAAAGGATATAAAGTTTGCAAGACAATTTTCCAATTTTTTTTAAAAGTTTGATTACAATTTCTATAAATGTCCAGCAAAATTGCAGATTAATGAATGTAAATCAGAAAATATTTCTTTTTACTCACCGAGAGGCTAGGCGTTCTGTAGTAGTATGAAACATTTTTATTGTTGGCATTGTTAAGGACGAGAGCATTTGCACAAGGTTGACTTCCTTCCAGCGACGCAATATCAATATTTAAACCAAGAGCGTTTGGATCAGCGTGTTGACCAGGTAACAAGTACGGAGATCGGCCGTAATTCCTGGGAAGCGACATGGATCGTTGAAACAGGAGCATTTCTACGCGAAACCAAATAGAGGCAAGCCTTCAACAATTAAAAAAATACTTTGAAACCTGGACAAATTTAGTTCAACAATGCAGGTATATTTTTACCCTCGGTCAATTCGGGGTCTTCGAAATAAGCAGGATCCCCATCATCCTCTCCCACTTTGGTCAGTGAGGAATCACCTTCGTAATTAGGCTTGCGTCGATCCCTTCCCTTATTTCTGCGCTCAGATTCCCGTTTTACAATTCTCACTGTCTTGATTTCGGCAGGTTTTTCACGTGGCAAAATGCCGTAGAATCTCTTCATCTTGTCATCGGCATCGTTGATATCTTGTGGCTTATAACCGTCACCATCCGTCTGCTCTGACTGAACATACTCCACCGACGAATTGACGTCTTCCTATGTAGAAAATAAGAAAATCGAAGGAAATATGACCATCAACCTTAAAACTTATCCAATTTTTCTAGGGTAACCTCAAATGGTTTCAGTGCATTTTATGCGAGACAAAACGAGAAAACACGTTATTCAAAAATTGTAACTTTATTTCTACAAAATCATCCTATGCAAAATGTGTATCTGACTTTTGAAACATTTGAATAAAAAATAGCCATTTTGAAAACTAAAATCATCATCAAAAAGAAGATGCCCTTTAAGCAAAATATTACTATTACTAGACTTTCCACGAATTATATTTATGAAATACTACTTGCTTTGCTGCTGTTAATACTGCTGGTTGTAAGAGAACCAGTCTCTAATCCATTGTTGTTGTATGTGTTAACATAGAGAGGAACTTGCGAACGTCGTTGACCACTGGAACTGGGTGTGAGGCCCTCGCCACGCTTCCAGCTCTCGATGATATCGCGCGTTTCCATCGTATCCAAGTCTGTTTCTAGATATGTGCTGCGATGATTTTTGCGACCAGGAAGTGCTGCGGATCCTAATATAGAACATGTATTCAAAATTGGCAATGTATTTTATTTGCGCACTATTTCATCAATTTATTTCGGGCTTCGCCATAACTTTTCTAAAGAGGACTTAAATTGTTCAGTAAATAGCCAATTACAGCACAATCATTCCATAATGAGAAAAGAAAGCATAGCATTCGTACCTGCTACTCCTGTTGGACTGGCTCTTACATCTGCCAACAACGCCTTGTTCCTATCTTTAAGCTGCTCTAAAGCACCGCTTAGTTCTTCCCTTTTCCAGGCTAAATCCTCCATAACATTGGAAATCCTCGATAACTCCTTTTCAAGTTGCACCTTTACATGAGAGGCTTCATTCTAAAGTGAAAAATAGAAATATGCAATAGTTTTTTTATTTCTGTAATTTAAACGCCTCGTGTCAATAATTTCAAAAACGAAGATTAATCTTGTTGGATAAATTTAGCTTAAGTTCGTTAACTTTAAACATGGAATGTCTATAAAATGTGGTTTTACCAGACTTCCAGAGCTGAGTCCTTGCTTTATTGAGGCCTGCATTTTTTGACGCAATACCAAGATTTCATTTTCAATTTTTGCATTGTCAGAGGCAGTTTCTTCTAATTTCTAAGAATAAAATAATAATAAAATAAATAAAATAAAATGATCAAGACTGCCACAAGTATTTACAATTGCTAATACAAAAGAAACTGCTTACTTTTGTCCCACGAGTTAGCTGACTTCGGATTTTGGTAAGTTCTTTTTCAGCTGCTCTTAACTGCTTCTGAAGTTTTTCTAACTCTATAGGACTTTCCCTGCAGGTGTCCAATTTAACTTTCAGGCTTTTGACAGCTTTCTCTAGCATATCCTGAAAATAACGAGTAATTTAATGACAAACATATTGCCATGCAACCGATATGTGAAAAGTCGTCCAACACACCTTATCCTGCTGCAGGCCAGACACAAAGTAAGATTCTTCATGGAGAGTTTGATCAAGTTTGCAAAGTTCTTGAAGCTTAGACTGAAATGACAAATATGAATAAAAATGAAATGGTTATACAGAAACGTTTTGCCAAATGATATAACATCTGCCTGTTGTCATTAAACAGTGGCCAGAATACCTTAACAAATATACGTCTGATGCAACAAAAAAATATAAAATTATATTTCTTCCTCTGCCAGCATATTTTAATTACAAATAGACCGAAAACATAATGTACAGTGTTAAAATTTCGAAGAATTATTCTAAGAACTATAACATTTTTCACAGTTTTAACAAAAGCAACAATTTTCCCCGAGTTTCAGAATAAGTCCCACATTATGACATTTAATAATGATGGCCATGAATAGATAAGAAAAGAAACTACGTGGCATTAGCCAGGCATAAGACGACCAACATCTGACAACAATTAACTACACAAAAAAGTCTTTTGCAAAAGTAAGAATAACAAAAAAATAAAATTAAAAAGTACAAAATCACCACAACACTACCAACCTGAAGGTCTACCTGTTCAGGGGCTATTTGATCCCATTCTTCCCTTTCGTGTTGAAGAAGTCGTTGCTCCTGTAATCGACGCGAAAATTCAATCATTTTTTTGGGAGGAGTGTAATCTTGCGGTGGCTGTTTGTCCAGCTGATACTGGGTGGCCAACATTTGCTCGGATCCGCCATACAAACTGCCCAGTTTAACCATATTATCAACAAGATTGATCAACGGTTTGGTCAGGTCATACTGAAATATCAAGTATAAATTAAATGAATAAAAATCTAGAGAAAACAATAAAGAGACGCTAGATAGATCTCAAAAAAATTCTAAATGTATTACTTGTTTGGTTAACTCCTCATACTGCTTGATAAGTTGCTTCTGTTTATTTACATGTTCACCCCTATTGCTGGTATCGCTAAATGAATAAAGGAAACAAGATGCTATTTATGTGTGTTCAAGAAATTGCTTACGACAATAAATTATGTTTAATAATTTACTCACAAAAGTAACATTTTATGTTCTGTATCCAACTCCACGCTGTAGTTATGCATCTCTTGCTCAAGTTTAGCTTGATCCCTTCGCAGCTGTATAAGAAGAAGAACCAACTCCTCATGCTAGAAAAAAGTAAGTAAGTTAAGATCGCAAAACGGATCCATGACAAGCAATTACATATTAGATTGCTGAAACATTAAAAGCAATGTAACAATCTTTCAACCAATTGCAATTCTTACTGTTTTTCCCAGTAGATCGCCAGCTGATATAGTAAGCTTTACTTTCGGGTCATCATAATCTTTTTCGCTCAGATATTTCTGTAACTTCACATTTTGCATTTTCTGTTAAAAGTAAGTCGAGCAATGAATAATCAAAGTAATAATCAGAAGAATTTTAAATATGAGAATCCTATGAGAATGTATTACCATTTCTGCTTGCACTTCTGAATCGGAGACGTTGATATCTTCACGAACAGTTTTGAGACCCACAGACACCGTCGATGCATCATTTCTGTGCTTTTTCTTCTGCGGTAGTCGCAATGCTTGCTGCCTCAGCGGAGACCGGTTTTCCTTTTGATTGCGAAGCGACCCTGACCACGATTCTAAATTATCAAACAATGACCGCAGTCTCAGTACACTTATAACAAGCGCAGAGTTTGAAAATAACGGAATTAGTATCTTTTCCAAGATGTTAGCAGACCATTATTAAACATTTTTTGCTAGGTAGAATTGACCACTATGAAACTACAGCAGGGTTCAGACAGCTTTAGTAACATAAAATCCCCTGACTTTCCCCAAGTTATAATTGTTACTTTCCCCTGACCTTTAGAGTTTTCCAACCGTCCATTATCAAGTAAAAAGAACATGCCTTGTACTAGGACGTTAATTATTGAAGGCAATTCATGAAACAGCAAATTATTAATGTGCATTTTTAATTTGGATTTCTACATAAGAATACTCAGATGCTCGGAATTTATTTTAATTTGGCAAATTTCAATATTGTCATGATGAAGCCAAATAGAAGGAACCAATCTGTCATATTATAGGGGTTTTCTTTCGCTGTACAAAGGGCAACTTCGCCTAAAAACCATGGCACAGGCTGTAATCGATATATGAAATACCTTCTGGACTGAAATTATAATTTAAAGTTAGGAAATCCCCTGGCATTTTGAAAATTCTTCAAGATTTTCCCAGGTTTCATAGTCAATTACCCTTTTCTTTCCCAGGTTTTCCAGGATTCTCAGGTTCTGTCGGAACCCTGTACAGTATTTTGAAAATACAACTTAAAAATTAAATTAATTATTGGGGCTACTGATTTGTTGCCAGCTTAGGTTGGTAACTAAATCATTAATTAAATAATATCCAGCACATCAGCAAATGATTTATAGAATGTGATAAAATATAAAATAAATGGGCTCTGCTTGATCAAAGGTTCCCAAAGCCAAGCTTTCACCAACGTGGACCTTCGTTTTATGTGCATGCATGATTGTGGAAACCAAAAATAAGATATTTCAGAAACAATAAATCTAGTATGAACATGGTAGGCCTTCCAATACCACCACCAATTAGTAGTGACATGTTGCCCTGGACGTATTTTCACTGATATTCACCTGAATCATAAAGGACATCTGGCTGGACAGAAGCATCAACAAAAGGTTGTTGCTCCAAGGGTTGCAAACTGAAATTTGGGTTACTGTCCTCGGGATACAGCGTGCAATGCTCGTCATCGCTCGGCTTGAACCGGTATCTATCGATGTCTTCTGGAGCAACGATGCCAGTGTCCTTGTCCACCGACGTCACATTGGTACCTGCGGATGGGTCTTGTTCAATTTTGCAATCATGGTAAGCAGCCTTACCTCCACCATCGAAATCAGACCTCTCCCGCTTCACTAAAAAATGGCGACCGTGAGTTTGGTATGTCAAAGAGGAATCATCATTGCAATTCCTGGAAGTGGCCACATGCCACTGGCCCTCCTCTAAAAAATGGTTCGTTGATGGAAGGCCAGAATGACCAATGTCCACGTTTACCGATGGACATCTGGCAAAACCCGAAGCGACAGATTCTGCCATGAACTGATACGCGGCACCATGGCCATCGGATGGACTTGCTTCGCCCCTAGAGTTAGATCCTTGTGCCGTGGAAGAAGGGGCGGAAGGGGCAGAGGACATGAGGTCCCACTGTCTCAGTTTCTCCCGATCGATCAGGAATGCTTCCAACGACGGACCGTTGCCTAAAAAATGATGTTGACCACCATCAGTTTCGCGTCTCGTTGCCTGTGGGTAACTGCCTGGATCACCGCCTTGCCAGGCTTGATCAAGCCCCACCAACGACCTCGCTGTCCTCATGCTCGATTCCCTGCTATTTCTGTGCGAAGAAGAAGAAGACATGCCAGAAATCTGCATTTGCTGAGTCGATCTCGCCAGATAAGGGCCCCTCGAGGAATCTTGCTGCGAACTGTATCTCGGCGATGGCGCTTCTTGAGAAGCAAGTTGATGAGAAGTCGAAGGTCTATGTTGCTGATGGTGGCTCTCCCGTAGTTCCAACCTGTCAGGTTCATCTCGACCACCAAATGGTTCGTCCAGCAGGAGACCTTCCAATGACCGAGACAACCTCCGCGACTGCATCTGCGGCGGAGAGGCCAGATTGACCGCCAGCAGAGATGATGCCGGTGCCAGCTTCTCTCCGGCAATGCCGCACGGATAGAGGTTCCTCATATCAACACTCGGCAATCCATGTGTTCTGTCGTGCTCCAGCCGTGCCAGTTTCTTCAGCGTGTCAGATTCGTACGTATTGTGTTCGGTGCCGGCCAACTTCTTGGCCTCCAGATACACGATCGAATTGGTCAGCTCGTTGGCCACCCTGATCCGGTCGCCATCTGCGGTCACTGCCGGGGTGCTGCTGCTCAGCTGCCGGGTGGACCTCAGCCCCCTGTTTTGCGCCAGCTCGATGTTGTTGACCTTCCTGCCAACTTCGAATCGCTGGACTCCACCAACTGACCTGCTGTTGTTGAGTTGGTACTGCCGCCGCTTGGACATCCCGTGGCTGTTCAAACTGCTGCTGGGGCGAGAATGGCTCCTTTCGGAGGTTACCGAAGCCGCCGAACTGAACCCGTCGCAACTGCCGAGCAAATCCTCCTCCTCCCTTAGGAGGTCGGAGTAGTAGTATGGCGCAGATCCCGGAGAGCGATTCATCTGGGCAGCTGCACCTTGACCGTTGGCACAATCCTCGGCTACGTCCCTTGGGCCCAAATCCCTTTCTTCGACTCGGGACTCGCCATTGTCGTTGCCTACAGGTGTGCCGATGGGCATGGCTCGGATCTCCTCTGCTCCCGTAGGAGGATCGCTTTCCGAAGCGCTGGACATGGGCGGTGACCACTGCGTCCCGGCATCCTTGACCACAGACGGGAACTGGCTCTCGTCGCCAGGCCTCCTTTCACGGCTTAGCAGATTTTCCTGCGGCTCCCTACAGTTGGAAGACGCCGAGGGCTGGATCTTGAAGGGCGAAGATCTCAGCTTGGCGGTGACCTTGCCTTCGTCGTATATGCGCAATTTGCGTACGTTGAGGTTCATCTTTGGGTGAGCCACATCAGCGGGGATGGGAGGCAAGCCGGAAGGCTTCGTTGTGGTACTGGACGTTGGACTAGACGGGGCACTTTTCGATGGCGGTACAGCCTCTGCGGGCACGGGTTTGACCAAGAGTTCCGTTACCCTACGCTCATCTTCGTATACCCGGTAATACGAATAGTTGAGTTTGGAATGGAGAGGAGAAGTGGGAGGACTGATGTCTGAACAGTCGGTGGAGTCACCCCGCGATTTAAAACCGAGTTTCCGGATTGTCGGAAGACCTGATTTCTGGTCGTAGGAATGAGTATTCTTGCTGAGGATGGCGTTCCTCAAAGCCGGCATCGCTGTGGAGGAAATTCCTGAGTCCGAATTCTTTCTTTTGCCGTGCTCCATTTTTTCGGTGTCACCCGACAGAGACGGTGGCGGCGACAGCGGGATGGGAGGTGGGGACTCCAATTCCTCTTCTGAAGAAGGCTGCATCTGATTTTTGCTGTTTTTTGCCATGGAGGCCGCTGCTGACACCTTGAGGTAATACGATGCTGGCCGAAACGAGTCCGAGAGGCTGAACCGTGGATTTACATCGAAGTCCTTGCTGGCCTCGTCATCGGCATCGGAAGCGCTGCTGGTGCCGGGATGGCCAAGGTCCTTCTTCTTGCTCCAGCTGCTACTGCTTGCTGCGGAACTCTGCTGCATCGGCTTGTTTTCCGAAATGCCGCCTTCGACGTCGGTGAACTGCGAATCGCTGAAATGTACCCTGGAATTCGAAGCGGATTTAGAATTGGACTGCAGCGACGATGTTGAGCTGTTGCGTTGCGGCAAGGAAGGAGACGTCTCCCGCTGACTGCTGAATCGGCTCAGAAGCGGCATAACGGTGGCTGCGGACCCGATCATGGCACTGTGTTTCAGCTCGGCATATATGGGCTCGTAGTGCGAGGAAAGCGAATCGTCCTTGTAGATGTCCTTCGCTGGCTGGCAGTCATCGGCTATCTCGTAATAGCCGTAATTTTCAAAGGAGAAAGACATCTTGCGCTCGGAATTACCACCGTCTGGCAACGACGAGGAAGACGTTGAGCTTCGGCCCTCCACCGAACCAGCCTTCATGCGACAGGAGTAAGCATTGTCCATGTCTGCATCCTGTTTATCACTTCCGCTTTCTTCTATTGGCGATATAACCGAAGAGACATTGGTCTTCTTCGGCGGTGATGGCCCTGATGGAACGGGTCCATCCATCTGCACGTACACCGCTTCATCGGGTTCCAGCAAATCTTTGTTACCTTGTTCAAGAAGCCACGAATGGCTACCAACATGTATTGGGCTGCTTTTATCCGGCAGCTTTCCGAACACGGACGACACCGGCAATTTTCCTCCTGTCGTAGCGAAGCCTATCCCGACCCCGTTCATCGGAAGATAATATTCCTCGACGTCTGAACTGGATTTCGTCCCAACAAGGGTCACAACATCTTTACTCCTGAAGGACAAGTCCTTCATCGATATGCTGTGACTGCTGACGAGTGGCTTAAATCCATTGCCGTTGTTCTTCGCAACAGCCAGATCTCTGATGCGTATACTTGTGTCCTGTCGAGCTTCTTCGGCATTGTTATCGCCGCCGACGGGATTTGGTTGAGCATTAATCAGAGACTTTCTGTCAATGGACAAGCCTTTCCCATTGTCAGCCAAATGGCGCAAATCGCTCAACAAATCACTGCCGAGCTTGTTGTTTGCCACAGATGAAGTTGGATTTTGGGAGTAATCGTCAACCGGCTCCTCTCCGGAAGACTCTGAAGAGCTGCCGTACATCAACGTTTCCGTGTCACTATGAAACCTGCGCCGAAAGCTGCGTGAATGCTTATCATGATGAGTCGCACCCGAGGCCATATTCGTCTTCGAGGGTTCGGACATGTCTCCGGAATACGTTATGCTCTTGTCCCCGGTTGCACTGCCCAAATGTCCACTGGGTGATGATGATTTTGATGACACTGTACTGTTGGCACTTTTTCTACCAGATGGAGAAGGGTTCAAGGTAGACGCTGCCGGGACGTCACCTTGAGACTCGAATATCTTGATGCGATCTTGCACAATGTTTTTGGGTGGAGATTCCTTCTGTTTCCGGAAATCCAGAGGCTGAGACAGATCTGAAATTGCAGTAAACGTTTGCAATTGCTGTTTGTCAGGCGTAGTTTGGGTACCGCTGGATGCACAAAATCCTTTATTGGAATTATCGGACGAATATATGAAGGCTTCGTAATGCGATTGATTCGGATTCAAGCGCTGAGCAATAAGGTCATCAAGATTCCTGCAAGACTGGCTCGCTTCTGCACTGGCAGCTCTATTGCAGGACATATCCGGTTGGCCAGAAAAATGAAAATTGCTGTCTCCGGAAGGAAGGTCGTTATTCACAACAGAAGTCTGGTGCCACTTAATGTCTTTGTGATCCTGGCTGGAGGCAAGCGTGCTTGTGAAACGAAATCGAGATTCCAAATTTAACGACGGTGAACACGGTCGCCAAGTATTGTTCATTGTTGAACCCGAAGTGTCAACCATGTAAGTACTTCTGAAAGGTTCGGGTGGTTCAACAGGCGTCGATAGAATGTCAGCTGTCAACGAATCACAATTTGAAGCTGCCATAGATTCAATGACATTCCCAGGCAACTCTGATAATGGAAGTGCATCCAGGCGTTTCAAGTTCCAATTATCAACACCTTCGGATTTATCGTGGCATCTGGAAGGTAGTGTCTGCCATCGTACGATGGGCGGTGTGCACTGATGAGGTTCACGTGACCTGCTCGAAGACGATTCCACGCTGGTTCTCCTTTCGCGGTAATACTTATGGAAGAACCTGTCCTGACTGCGTACTTCTTCGACACTGTGTTTGTCTTCGAGAAAGTCACGGTCGTCGTTTACGGCGGTTGAGGTAGTTTTGCAATCAGAAGCCACTTCTCTGTACATTGAATAGTTGCATGGCAAGTCCTTTTTCTTTTCGTGCTGCGTTGTTTTACAATCAGGGGAATACGTCTGAGTGGACTCGTCCTGAAAGTACTTGCGAGAAGATTTACCGCTAGCATTACAAATATCCCTGTTTTCCAGATCCTTGGACTTTTTGGAGGCGGCATTGGCAGAGTGCATGTTGTCCGTGTCTTCGTCCATGTCCTCATCTCCTCCATCATCGTCATATTCGTCTTCGTAATAACGACTGCATCTCTGTGCGCGATTAGGCTCGGAGCAATGCCGTCTTCTAGCAGTTGGTGGATCTGCTATAACCGACATTTTGGAAGTGTCGGCTTGGTCGCTGGGAATACCGTCCACTTGACCAGTCCTTGGTTGCAAGGGCAGATTAGCATATTCATGCCCGACACAACTATCACTTCTGATCTTTGTACCGCTTCTTTCGGAAGAAGCGGATATCCTGCTGCGTTCGCTGTCTCTGCTCTCGTTGAGCATATTAATGTTGACATAGTCCGGCATTTTACTTTGGTTTCCTTCGGAGTGAGCACTACCCGCGCTCGGGGACGTTCCTGTTCTTCGACCATTTCCACACTGCCTATCAGCGCTATTTTTTCTTGCCCGGCTGGCCTGGGCCTCCAACCTGGCCCTTCTCAGCTCGTGCAAGCTCACCTCTTCCGGTTTGTAAATAAAGCAAAGAAAAACGACAGAACAAAAAAAACTTGAATAAGATAAAACCAAACGAGGCAATCGAATTAAAAGTACGTTTAAATTTGAAATATCAATGCCTGTTATCTTTTCGAATTTGTTAATGTGAAAGTTGGATCATCACCTTCGTCATGCAAATCGTGAAACGTTAGTGAAATGAGGTAACTGAGGAAGTACGAGTTAATTTATTAGTAGAGAGAGGAAAAGGGTCAGTTTTTTGCCAGTACCGTTTTGGCTCCGTGAAAATCAAGATGCTATATTAGACGTTGATAAAGATTGCTGTCAAGTAACCGGAAGAGTGTGATGCTTGCCCAATAATTACGATGCAGTCTCTAGGGCACGTTTCAAGAAAGCTGCTACACCGAATGCAATTAAAAAAACAGCAATAGATGAGGCAGAGCAGAGAAGTCCAATGATAATCGCATCGACAGGGAAGACAAACGTTCATTTTAAGCATACGTCCAGACCTCAACGCTGCGTCAATGTCAAGTTGGCTGGTGTTCCCGCGACTACATTACATCGAGTAACAAAAATTTCATTTTATCATTTAACAATCATGTTGTTCAAAGCGGACGTCTCACGATATTCTCATGAATGTCACGTGCCGATTGTGAATGAGTAATCCTGGTCGTAGAAATGTAAATTCAGGAAGAATTACTAACGTTAACAAACAAAAGACTTAGCCAACGATGATCCAATATTATAGATGTAAACGTTCTTTACGGAATTACATATGGCCGTTTTCTATTCAACTAACGTACCATTTGAACATGTCAGACACCCTGGGCTATTGCTTATGGTGGCAATTATCATCGAAAACAATTTTTGTTGATACCTGGGAAGCAGCCTATCAATGAGTTGTTAATCGAGGGATAAAACAGAGTGATGCAAAGAGAAGAATTACCCTGCCACCGTGGGAATGGAGATGCATGCAAATTACCAATCCAGAAATACAAGCGGTATAAAATGGTAAATAACTAGACTTCCTCATAGGCATCACCTAATTATTATCATAATCAGATACAAAACAATAGGGAGGGATGCACAGTAGTTGTCAATAACAGAACAGATGCTTGAATTTGCTGTTTAAGAAAATCGTATTCATAAAAATTATTATTATTATTATTAAAAAATGCATATTTTCATTGCATATGATTATAGGCTACCATGTTTTATCAATTGCTTAAACTGCAAATTTCGAGACGTGATATTTTCAAAACATGATACAAATATCCAAATCCACATACCTTCATCATCGGAAGAATAACTGTTGTAATAACGATTGAGGGAGGATGTGGAACGCCGGTGTTCTGAAATAAATCAATAAATACGTGTGCATTCATACAGGTATATTGGAAAACTGCAAACTCAACATTATTATGAATGCTCCTTATGATACCTTGAGTTCTATTGGGTGACCTGGAGGGCGTCCGAGAAGTCTTTGCCCCTTTTTCGATTTTTCCAATGATTGTCGGATCATGGCTTTCCCGCCCTTTAGTAAGATCTTTGTCTCGCCAATTTCTACCTGGATTTTCCTCAGCCCTCAGTGGTCCAGCAGGCTGATTTTTTAGCCCAGTTTCTTGATTAATCAATTCTTTAAGCACCTAAAACAACAAACGACCACAAACATCACTCAATTTAATCGATGTATTTATCAAAACTGCCTTCTCTACAACTCTCAACTTCCACGAACAATGCTTGTGGAAATTTTCATAGTTACAACATCAAATTTGTAACTCTAGCAGAATAATAAGAAATATTCCATATTATCATATCATTAAAACACTGCCTCACCTGTTGCCTGTACTCATTAGCTTGTATCCTGGCTGAACTAACTGGTGTACTGTCCACCTGAGTTGGTGTTTGCTGCTGCTGCTGTTGTTGTTGCTGCTGCTGTGATGGTGTGGTAGATCTGTGCGGTGTAGTCGGACGATGTTGCTGCACTAGTTTCTGTTGCTGATCGTTAAGTAAAAGGCGCGCCATCCCAGACGATGGTGTCGTAGCTGCCGAAGAAGGTACAGAGTGGGTTTGCAAGAGCAATCCAGCTGCCCCGCCCTTTGAGGGGTATTTTTTGGTTAGCGGTGATTGTAGCATGCGTTGCTTCCACTCCAGCAGCCTTTTCATGGACTCCTCCCTCTGCTGAGCCTTCCACCGGGTATCCTCCCGGCCTCCGCTACTGTAGCGGTTTTGAGCAACTGAATTCATGGAAGTTGCCGTCGGTAGCCGAGCGCTCGCACTTCGCATGAAGCTTCGATCCCTGGGCAACGTGCGGCTACCTTCGGCTCTTGCGAGTGGGGAAATTCCCGCAGAGCCAGAATTCCGCGCCGCCGCATCCAGCGCCAGCATCGAGGCTGAAGGCGTGGTGGACAGCTTCTCCAGGTGAGAAGATGGCATGTGATGTGGGCGTGGTTTGGACTGCGGCTGCTGAGGAACACCCGCACTATGTAGCGAACCGTAAGATGCATCTCTGGTCAAATAGCTGTCAAAAGACATATTGTGTGCTGCAGCGTTAGTCTTTGAAGGTGGCGCTTCGCGAGGAGTCCGAACACCACTTCTGCGTTCATTGATAAGTTCTTGAAGATGTTGATTTTCCTTTCCCGCCGCCTGCAGGCGCTCATCGAGGAGCTGAGTCCTGTATTCAGCCAATTCGCTTTCGTTAGTAATGTAGTCAGGCAGGGCGTAGCGCTCGATGCTAGATCGAGGCCTGCTTTGCACCATTTCACCGTTCCTGTTACGACGCTGATGCGTGGGTATCATGTCGTGATGGCCTTTGTCCGCATACACATCGTGCTCCAAGAACTCTGCCGAATGTGGACGTAGTCCTGCTGACCCTTTGGGAACACGAAGGGGTTGATATTCGATAGGCTGCCTCCGTTGATACTCCTCGTGTCCCTGAGAATGCATCTGACCAGCAACAGCGGCAATGGTGGCTGCGTACTCGTCTGAATACTGCCCATTGCGCTCGTGGCGACCACCAGGTGCCGCATACTCGAACCCTTGAACAACGGCAGTGCGTGCATACGGATCTGGGGTCCTTCGCTGCGACGACACTGGCCCTTGATACTCGTCCGGCCTATGCTTCGCCACCAAGGGCTGCTCTCTAGTTGCGCGAAGGGCCACAAGTTGAGGATGTTGTCCACTTTTGCCCCTCTCGATGTAATCCACATATTGTCCCTGAGAAGTATGTTGGCGAGGAGACAACACCTCAGATTCCCGATTGAGCATATAAACGTCATTCGGACCTCCCATGCGTTTTGGTTTCGGCGGTGCATTAGCGTACAAATGCTGCTTGGAACCATGCTGGCTGGGCGTACCAGCTTGCTGGAAGACATTAGAATGGACTTGAGGGTGCATCTGATGGCCCCCACCGTAGTTTGGATTAGGATACTTGTCTGCGCTGCCCAAATAGCCCTCTGGGTAGGACGATTCACTGGCGCTGTCGTGCATTGAATCGTCTGCCCTGAGGCCCCCACGATAGATGTCATTCGAAGTGTAGCTGTCTGTTAACGTTGAGTTGCCATCTTGATGTGGCGAGTTTGCTGGTCTTCGGGAGTGGTAGGATGTGAATCCAGAGTCCTCGTCCTCATTTCCTGTCACAGATCCCACACTAGTGAGGTCAATGCCAGTGCGTTCCAAGATCTCTTCTCGGTTGCCGAAACTAAACAATGGAAAGAAATAACAAAATGAAGCATGTCCCATTGCAATGATGCGGTGCCTAGTTACAAATCTTAAGTCAATGCAGAAGATCTTTTAAAAGATTATCTGAAAAATAAACAGAAAGTCAAAAAGACGATTAACAGTGTTTGGTGATTATTTTTTTATTTTTTTTGCAAAATCTTGTACAAGGCTAGAAGATATTTTTTTTTCCAAATTAAAAATAAAAATGTGGATTAAGAATTACGAGCTGGATTAAGAGTTGCAATTTTTCAAGATTTTCTGATTACTTTTCAATTCTGTTAAATTCTAACCTGGCCGGCATTTTGTACTAACCTGCCATTATTTTGCAGAATTGACGCTAATGACATAGCATTCATCCATTGTTGCATTTCCTTTTTTGTTTCAGAAGCAAAATAGTACGTTCGCATGTTGTGGTGTTCAGCCTGCATGTAAACAATAAACAAATATCAACAACTGTCAACAAAGAGTTTTTACAGCAGCAAAACAAGTAGCCTACAAGTAGCAAAACATTCAAACGAGTTCAACGGCCTTGTTCGCAGGATTATAATTAATACGTTTTAAAAACTGTCCTTTGCTTTCAGATCACCATATATTATGTAGATTTTAAGCAATGCAGCTAGCTATACTTCAGGTCATATTTAGTCTTCGCTAACCAATTAAAACTTAGAAATATATTCCTTGTGCAGGAATTCCTTTGCGCCATATTAATTTCCCCGCAATGCGATATTTTGTAAAACATTTTCAAATTTGCAATTCAAAGCCATCCTAGCAGTTTAAAAATCAAAAAGAAATTGGTGAACAAATTTATGGAAAAACCTACACACAAAACTTGCTATGAAAATAAAAGAAGCCAGACACATTAAACCACACAACATATACACCATATACCATCAGAGAATATAAAAGATAGTACATGTTCAATTACAATATACATGTACATACATGCACCAAAATTCATCTTTATGATTTTGTTAAATAATAAATTAACTTTTACTGGTCTCAATGGATTCATCATAAACTGATGTATCCAACACAACCGGATTTTATGATCATGAAACTGTTCATAAAAGTGAGATAAAAACTGGTATAACATGCTGCCTTTCTCTTGCACCGCAAGAGTTCTCAAAATTCTGCAATCCTAATGCATATTTTTTATTAGTTAAACCTTTCAAATTTTCGAGATAATTCGAGATTACTAACAGCCCAAATTTCCTCATGGAAGTAAGGTACGGGTAGCGTTAGCTACAAATACAAAATGTGACATACAGACTGGTTTGTTCTTATGACCATTTTGGCTGATAATCGTTCATAACCGTAAATCCGATTGTTTTCCGATGACATTTCCACAATAATAGCAAACTTTTGCTAAGTTCGTATGAACCTCGCACTAAATACCATTTAACAACAATATGATCGCATGCAACTCACTGCCACAAAGGCTACGTTTTTTATCTAAATGAAACTAAGCAAAAAAGTGATACCAATGGTGCAACACTATTTGCAGGCACTCCCTCAGCACAACAGCACAGTCATGTGACAGCGGGGAACATGAACAGCAACACGGCACTGGAAACAGAAATTAGATAAGTGTTCCCTACCGCTGAGGTTACCTTGAAGGCGAATTTACGGTAAATGCGATCATCCGTATTGCAAGGGCTAATCTTGTAGCTTGGCAACAATATTGAACCGAGAATTTTATCTTCTTCTGGGCCTACAAAATATGACACAAACATTTACATAGAAACATCATGAGGCGGGTAGGGAAATTATTCGGTTTACGTCGTAACCACTTACCTTTGTAGTAAAACAAGCAGAAATCCGAAAGGACAAACCATCTTTTCTTCCAAAGCATTAGGCCATCGCTGCCTTGCTTGTACAGCCACCCTTTCATGGCCACAGGAGACTGAACGCTGCGTTTGGCTGCTGGGGATCGGAGACTGTTACCACTTAAACTCTTCTTTTTATTCTTTCAAGTATAAACACAAAAATCAAATTTAGTTACATGTTTCACATGGTAGCATTTGTGGAATATTATTTGAAAATAAATTTTAATATGACTCCAGTTAAAATTAAATTATTTTTCCATTTGAGCAGAAAAGAGGTGTATTTTTAATGATTCATTATATTTCGTTGACAATACTTCTCAAAACGACAAATAAGAATGAAAAGTTTTCCAATTAAAAAATGATTTTAAAATGACCTCCAGTCAAAAAACAAATCTTCGTTTGTATTTGAACTGGCTATTACCACATCACCACAACCATCCAATTTACATAAAATAAACATACCATTCTTCTAGGTTCTAGTGCAGCACTGAGTGTTGTGGGTCTTGCCAAAGGTTCTTCGAGTCTGAAAATTAAACAAACGCACATCACTATCAATTAATCAAAAACTATTGAAAGCACTCACCCAAATATTAGACAATGCGATTTAATAAGCCAAGTGGTAAATCAGAATGGCCTATCTCCCCTTGGCAGCAGAGGTAAACTAATGTCATAATACTAAGGAATTCAACCGTTATAGGCTTTCTACAAAAAAGTGTCCCACTAGGCTTAGTGACAGCTAGGTTAAAGAATTCTGTCACTCTACGAAATAGACTAGATCTAACCTTTATTGTAAAAGAGGGCAGCAATTTACTGGAAACAATTGTGTGATAAAATTAGGTTAATGAAAATAAACGTGCTTTATTGCGCCTGTATGTTAAATCAATTCAAAAACTGGAAGAAGATATTAAATTATTCCAATATACATGTATAGACCATTCTGAACTACTGTATGTTGTAACAATTAACAAGAACAAGCAAACGCAATTTTTGCTCTCAAAGATAGAACAGTTTGGCATATTCAACAATCCGCGGAGCCTAGTAATGGTATCTCGAGATAATTTTGTATTTCAATGGTTAAATTTTCAACTGCATCATCATTATGAAATCCCTAACACAACGATTTCAAACATAAAGACTTAAAACGTTTCTTCTGTTTCAAGCAACGAGGAATTATAGATGAAAAGATCGGAAGCAAGACCAATTACATCTACTAGATGATAAAATACAACGACCTAAATGTCCAGAGGTGTCCCTTTTTAACCTTCAGCAAGTTTTTATTGTTAAAGAATCGTATAAACACGAGTTAGACATGCACTAAAAACCAAACACCAAAGGAATGGAAACAGCCATCATTAATTTATTCTCCTTCCTAAACCAACTACGACTACGGTCACCATGTCGCAACTATTGTTATTTAGTTGACGTAATTTCAACAATACATTAAAATGTAACTGCAACAATGCTGAAATACTGTTATAACTATACTTCACAGGATCTATTCTATAGTTGATTGTGAAAGTTATTCGCTATTAATACTGTTAATAAAATGAATGAACAACCGTCTATGCACGAAAGACACCTGCCAAAATGAATTGGTTGAATTTTGTTTACTAAAATCACTTGACATTATTCCAAAGTAAAAACATTGCAGAAAGATTTCAATAAATAAATTAGATTATTATTTGGACAGGAACTTGCGTTCGTATAGAATTCATAATATTTTAGGGAAACGAGGCAACCACCATTCAAGGTACAGTACATGTACATTTATTTCATAAGCTGCACAACTCCTTTGTTTTAATTAAGCTCATGTAATACATATAATAAGGAAGTCGTCAGCTTTGAGCTTTACGACGTTTTCAGCTATGTAAACTACGTAATTAATAACCATTTTCAAATTCATATTCCTCGGAGCACGCTTCAAATTTAGGTTAGAAGCGAAAAGGCATAATGCTAATATCCAGAAAATGTTTACTGTTATTCGGTACAGATGACTCATCCAAGAGGTGGTCTAAATCATTTTTTTCTTTACCTGCTCTTTACCTCCAGGGGATCTTAAAAGGTCACGCCAGCTTCCTAACAAAATTTTGCACGCAAATAGCATTTGCAATGCAGCACAACAAGTATTGGATAATGGATTCTCACCTGTAAGAGGAATGTTGTGGGGGCGCCCTTATGACATCAGATTCCCCAGAACCCACTTTCGTTACCGGATGTATAAAAGTTGTTTCTTGTTTATCATGGCTGAAAAAAATTCAAAAACACTAATTAAAATCAATAACTTAACACCAAACATACCTATAAGTAATGAAGCAAACAAGAAATGTGTAGAAACGACAACAGTAGTTATGAAAAACATGTCATAAATCCTTGGATTTTTAAGAATACTGACCATCAAACAAAGCAAGACAAATTCAGACGAATTCATCTGCACATATAATCATTGTTTGGATTAATACGAGCATAATTTAAGCTTAGTGTAAAGTCAGAAATGAAAAATAACAATACGCCCAGTTTATAACAGCACAAAATGTACAGTCCCACTGAATCCATATTTCGTTATTACAAAACAGCTCATTAATCTTTTTAATTGTTTATAATGCAAAAGAATTCGCCTTGAAATAATTTTAATGCTTTCAAATTCAACTGAGCTACGAAAGATACAAGTATGTATTTACACCCGGACATTGATAATCCTTAAAATCCAATTTGGTAGGAGTTTTATGGCACCAACGAGTCATTCTGATGTACTGTAGATACTGTACATCTACATGGCTATAATCGCATAACAACGAAACTATTTAATTACCCAAATTTCAAGAGGGAAAGGTAATTTAGTTATTGTGGGTTCTTAAAACACCGATGATTTGTACATACAGTACATGTACACTGCATGAATAGAAATTTATCGTTGAGGCGGCTGACAACGAATAATTAGAGTTTAATAGTTCGTAAAAAAAAACTAAATACTTTAATGTAGCCAAGGAGTAGGGGAAGAAAAACAACCTCAAGATTTTTTTATGGTCATGCGCTATATTAGATGAGATTACATCGATGTAGGATTGGATTTTATTTGGCATCTTGTAAACACGTCCAAAATCAAAAGAAGACGAGAATAAAAAGGGGATATTTTTGTCCATGGCTGAATTTTATATCTGCCTAGTCATAAATCATTCATAAAAGTTACGTGCTGCATTTTGGAGCAATGTCCTAATTAAATGTGCCTTCGTATAGTGAAGAACAGCAAGAATTCCCAGAAGAGGCCACTAGTGCACGACTTAGTAAAACTTTCATGAACTAATTATACAGAATCCACAGTGCCACCCACACAATTCGTGGGAAGATGGCATCACATCTACATTGTATTCGCCTCATTTATCCATGTATTCCACCATATCCCTTGCTCTCAAATTTGTCACTAAGTCTTCTTTCTCTCAAATGTCCCACTAAAGCCCTCTTCTCTCAGTGCATCTAGAGGGACAACCCCATCTGCAGTAGATTTCGACAACCTTTCTCCCATATGCACGATTCTTCATGATTTTCCATTCTTTTCTTATACTCAACATGTAATAATTTTCCACTTCAGTGCATTAGTTCCTCCCCTAATTGTTCACAGTCTGGATTTCAACTTCCGACTGGCTCCCTAGGACTTAGAGAAACACCCGATCTCAAATGATGGATTTTAGCCATTATCTGCCGTTTTTTTTGTCGCAGCAGTTTGCAGTAAAATATAGCGTGAAAATAGGAATTTTTCTAAAGTATACGACTACCTCAAAATATAGGGAATACAAGAAAATATAGGAACACTTTCATACAACATCAATTTAAAGTATTGAAGCACTTTGTTTTATTTGGATGCTCAGATGCTCGGAATTTATTTTATTTCAAAAATTTCGATATTGATATAATGAAGTCAAAAAGAAGAAACCAATCTACCATATTTGGTTTTTTTTTAATTGTGCAACGGGCAACTTCTTACGAAAACCATGGTCCACACCATAATCGATATGTAAAATACATTGTAGACTGCAATTATAATTACGGTAGGAAATTCCCTGCTTTTCATAGGTTTCCCAGTCAGTTACAAATCCCCTGACTTTCCCAGGTTCTGTGGTAACTCTGATCATTTATTACTTGAGGGCTTTCACTCAAATTCTCCAGTCGATTTCCTTAATATTCCCTGACAACCTTTCAGTCATTTTCCGGACATTTAAATGTTATTTTCTTTAAAAAATAAGAAAAATAATGGATTTGATCTCAATTTCCGTGACGTTCCCTAACACTTTTCTATTTCCCTGACATTCCAGAAAGTGGTAACCCTGTACGTTATAACATGTTTAAGGGCATCATGTAATATTATGCAGGCATGCTTACAACCCATTAAGGAGCATGTACTCTCTACATTTACTATACAAGTATTTCTCCTGGCATTTAAAAAACTGATGTTGAATGTATTTGACCCAATGCAATGTGCCCAAACAATGGTAGATCACTCACAGTCAGTGGCATTTCGCTGCATGCTCTCATTTATATGTGCATATCAAGTTTTCTTAATTCGAATTGGTGCACACAAGTGGAACACACTTTTATTATTCTATTGAGCTGTTTTTATAAGCTTCTAATTACGATTATCGATTTCCAATTGAGGGCTAAACAGCAGAGGCTAAACCAAATACATTTCTTCAATATACAGCTGCATTTCGCCTTTATGGAAAACCAATTAATTGTCCATGAGGTTTGCAATAATTATACTCATTGTACAGTTAATTTCGTATTAATTAGGCAATATGGAAATTAAAAATGAATTGTGCAATAAATGTTATTAAAAATTCAACGATCACAGTGTTGCTATTGTCTTAAGTACAGTAGGTCAAACAATCCATAATTTAATAAAACTATCAGCAATTCGTGATTCAAACTTCATGCTTATGTGCTGTCACAAGTGAAGTACACGTAATTTAGAAATGCTTAATGATGCAAATGAATATTCGATGAATCGATATACATGTATATGTACAAGGTTTCAGAATTTTGTTAACGTTTTTCGAAATAAACTGTGAAAAACATCAATTAAGTTCTCAATCTTAAAAACTTATACTGTTCTATTTTAATCTCAACCCTTTGTGGGACGTCACATTAATAGTGCTAGGATTGTGCCCTTTGAAATATGCCAAAGACATTTTGAGGGCTAAAAATAGCACCCACAAATTCATGTAGGCTACATATACAGGGCCTTTAGCTACATATTGATCGATGCGCCCCCGGACGTATCCGTTGTAACTTTTCCCATTAGAGTGACGCCCTCTAGACTGCATTAATTCACCAAGTTGCTCTATTTCATAAAAAAAATATTTGCTAGCCCCACGCCTTTTTTATCCTTTTGGGTCAAAACGTTGAAAATCCATGCAACAGATTGACTTGCAGGACATAGATTTTCGTACGCCACAGCCAGTGTCTAGAATAAGGTCTGGATTTTAAAGGAATTTCACAGGAAAGGTTAAGAGGGTTCTTGATAGCCACGTTTTTCTCTCAAGTAAAAAAAAGAGGGGTGATCTTTGGCATAAACAATAGACATTTACTCTGGAACCAAACGCCCACCAATACACACACTGATGGCCGTTTAGCATAATTGATGGAAAATTGGTCGGTTCAAAACCACGACAAAGCAGAGGGAAGGGGAAATACCATGGCCTTTGTTTATTTATACCGGTATAAGATCAGATTCTGTGCACTTATTTTCAAAAAAAAAAAACTTATTTAGCCCCAATTTCTTTCCTTCCTATCTAGAACTTCTAGCCATTTAATTAACAGTGGAAATAAAACCGCAATAATAGGACGCATTTAACCCCTTGTAAAACAATGAAGACGACTTGGTAAACAAGATGTCAAAAAACACTGTAGAGTTACGAATTATGTCTACACTCAATGGCATTTCTTCAATTATAAACTAGAACAAGCATCTCCACTTACAATTTTGACTGGCAAATATTTATTATACGTACAGTATACGTGGGTACGTGATTTCGTGAGCACCCGTGATTCACAATTCGCACGAAACATATTGGACGAGTATAAGGGGTGTTCGACAATTTTCATTGCTGAGAATTACAAGTTAAGAACAATTATTTGCATATAACAAAATACTTTCTAAGAAATGTAAGCCACTGAAAATATTACCATCATACATGTATACAAGTATTACTAATTTCAATAGCATATTCCTAAAATATTTTGAGGACTGCCATTCGAACTGCACGTTATGCAGTCTTGCTTGGCATAAAAACATTTTCTTATAAAACACCATTTCAATAACATATGCAAATACCGCATGTTTCCATTGCAAACTATCGTACATCGGTGAGTACTATATGGTTTTCTGGAACAAATTATTAACTTTCGAACCTGCAATGTGTCCCGATATTCTAATAGTGTGATAATTACACGTACAGTGTACTTCCTGTGTTCTAATATACTGTAAAATGGATATGATTAGCACGGAAATACGTGTATCGAATTTATAAAATATATAAACACCTTGCTGCAGACTTGAAACCTTATACATGTATATGAAAAAGGTTGAAATGAAATACATTTTTCCTACACCTTCATAAACAAAATAGGCTGCCTAATATACAATCTTATCAGACAAAATGCATATAATACTGTACAGAACTTGAAAGTTCTCATCAATGAAAAAAGTTAAATTAAAAAAGGAAACTCCGCCAAAGAGAAAAAAAACTTCAAATTACACCGAATAATCTTATATATGTACAGAACTAACTTCCCGGTTTTTGTTGACTAGCCCAAAAATTCAACTTTAGTTGTAAACAGGTAAACTGAAGCTTCAATGGTAGCTGGTATGCACTCGAGAAAATTGCTCGAATAGAAAACAATTATTTATTTCTACAGAAATGACCACACGAGTACCATTTTAGAGGCAGACGTTTTTGTTAGCCGTCAACTGAAAGCATCTGCAGAGGGTTTGAAAGAGCCTTTTGAGAGCTACAAGTATATTCACCTTTCGAAGAAATTCAACCAAGTTCAAGTTGCCATGCATTCAAAATTTTTAACGACCCCTCTGAAAAATAGACGCCACATGTACAAATAGAAAAAACGGCTAATAAACGACCTGTTTACAAGCAATTCAAGATGCGAGTGTGTACGATGACTACATATCCTTGTTTTTAAAGTTCTTTTATAATACTGTATTACGTTGTAGGTCTATGACATTTTTGGAAGGTCAAAAATGGTAACAAATTTGTAAGAAAAACATTTGAAATAAAAAAAGACAAATGAACAAGTTTTATATGCAGGGTTCCCACTCAAATTTTAAAGTCGATTTCCCTGATATTTTACGTGAAAATTTAAAAATAAATAAGCAAAAGATGGATTTTCAATTTACCTCACATTTTGGCGAATTTTACGAATTCCCTGACTTTCAGAAAGTGGGAACCCTGTCCTATCCCATGTCCTAAGTTTAGAATTTGTTGCAGAAACCCAGATCATTTTCAAAGAGCATTAAAACGTTAGCTGCAAACATCGCAAAACCAATTTTAGTTTCAATGTACATGTAACGTTATAAACTACTTAACAGCAGCCTGTAATGCTGCATGTTATTTTATAAAAAGATTTTCCAGGTCGAATCGATATTAAACAGATCCGCCATATTTAGCTACAACGTTTTCCACTTTATTTCCACGTATCGAAAAAATAACATCCGATAGCAACTTTTGCCTTCCATATGGATCGCTCCGTGCAATGATTGATTTGGGTTGCAGGGATTGATGTCAGAAGGCGGACAACTTTCATTTCACTAAGTCTAAAGACGTCGAGAAAATCGATATTTTCGGGGTGGAAGAGCTCGAAATTCAATTAACGGAAATTGGATGTAAATCGTGAATGAACCACCTGATAAGGCCCACGCACGAACTTGGCCTTAACCTAACAAACAGACGTAGGGTGGGTCAAGCGTGTAATTTAAGTCATTTTCCTTTCCTACATGAATATTGTGCTAGGAATTTGGGGTGAATTAAACAGGTAGGTTGGTTATATCACCTTGACGCCATACATAATGTAAATGTGTCGCTTAGATTTCCTGGGTGCACGAGCAGCGTACCATGAAACCGTGAATGCGCAATTTTGAATATCTAATAAAAACTGGCGAAATAACGTGAGCAAAGTCCGGGAAAACTAAGGCGTGTCACGGTTAAAAAATGGACGTGAAAAAACGCCAAGGACTAGATTCGCAATTCAGCGAACCTTACGAGCTCCAGAAACATCTAAGATTTGAACGTGAGAGCCGTGAGAGCGCCTTCGAGTGCGCTTTCATCGGCATTTCTTTTAATGTTACGTTATGTAATTTGCGAATGGTTTTCATGGATATGTCAACACGATAAGAAACGACAAAACCTGCAATAAAATTCCCATAGGCACATCAAAGTAGCACAAGAACATGAGAACCAGCTTGCGAATGAGTGAGCCATATACAAGCTCTCAGACAAGAAACGGGAATATTATCACCTGTCTTTGGCCTTCGTTGAACGATATGAAATTAAATTTCTGTATTTCATTCGACATAACATACAGAACAATTCAAAATTAATGTACTCGCTAACCAATATTTATCTCCAAGTACATGTAGCAGTTAGACTCATCTAGCTGGGGGTATTGCTAAATTGTATGCCGTCACAAATACAATTTAAACTAATCGTTTTTTGAACTGCCAATATAATAATTACATGTACCTGCAATGGTAGTCTTACTTGAGATACAACTGTAAAGTTGGCGAGTGATTGTCATTTTGCGTCATTAATTGATTTTCTTGCAATATCGAACGAATTACAAAATAGAATCTTATAAGTTCCACGATTGCCATGGTTGCCACGTTCGTCACCGCCTCGCGCATCGGCACGTGACTATTCAACGAATCGACGCTATATAGTATTTGAGCGGCAAATTTAAACAACTGAAACCATCTACAGTGGGCAAAAAAGTAATGCCAGTATGAAAAATGTCGTTCAAAAGTTAATTAAAAGGAGTAAAATTGAAAACGCAAAATGTATTATAATATGTTGATTACATAGTTTATGTAATGACAACGAAAATCAGCTGCAAAATTAATCACGACTTTTAAAAAAATTAAATAAGACTATCATCGCAAAAAAATAATGGCATAGTATGGCAAACCTACAATGGAGGAGACGTTCAATGTCTCCTCCTGCCAAAATTTTCTGACAGTCTTTTTATTTTATTAAAAAGATTTAGCAGGAGTTTACTGTAGAATGGTAGAAAAAAATCACGTTGCCTAACTGTTAAATCTTTTTTTGTATCGACTCATTACATGTTTTGAACATTATCAATATCATGTGAAATTTGATTACTGACACTTGACACCATGCAGTGTGGCACATGTGTATGTACCCAACTGATAGAAAGATCACTTCCATAACACGCAAAAAATTACTTGTATCCACCATGCCCCAAAATAGTTATTTTGTATCAAACATATCAAAATGTATCCAAATTCCCCTTTTGTAACCACTCTCCCAGCCCTGCATAGAGTTTAGCATGAAGGTGGTAGTGGTGTTGGACAACATGCACGTGTAAGCATACAGTGTATAGTGTAAGGATGCCTTCAAAACCACACAACAGCATGCTCATTAAACACAATAAAAATGCAAGTTAACTTATTACCATAATAACGAAAGTACGTTCAGAAGCTTTGAAATTGACTTTGTTAAATTCCAATGAAATAGAGAATGTAAGACATGCTCAACTGGGTTATTCATCAGAGGATTACATATTCGGATCATACAGAGTTTAAAACAAACAGTTTTGTGTCGCTCCGTTGCACATGTTGCATGTAAAATGCGTCCTCTGTTTGTCGAAGCTGTTGCAAAAATGCGCCGTGACCTCGCAGTTATTGCAAGTAGGTAGGCAAGGCCGTATTTCGCTAGAAATGATTAAATCTGCCTCATTAAGGCCGGTTAATTATACATCTGATTTGCCATGCAGGAATGATAATAATACGGAAGATCATTTCAATGGCAGGTCACGACCATGGAAATTTCTGAAGCGGATAAATTAAATACGAATTTGAGGGTACTTAGTGCCGAAATTGCAGTAATTAGAAGCATTTGCTTGTCTAGAATCAGGGTGCAGACCTCCGTTTGAAATTAATAAAAACGTACTGTAATTGGAAGAAAAGTGAAATTAACGTAATTAAATGGAGCATTTAATTAATGTTCAGATTTTTGATTTGAAGATGAAGTCTGCAGTGAGTTGTTTTCGCTTTTATGTACTTTCTATTACAGAGCAATTCTTACTCTCTATACATGTACATGTACATGTACATGTGTACTAAAACGTGTTCTGCAGAAATTCGTAAACATGGTCAAGTTGGCGTCAAAATAGCCAAGATAGGCTACTCAGTCTGCCAACAATGCACAATGGTGGACAGAATTATAAAGTCACTAGGAAAATGTACTATTTCCACTCACAATCGAGCAAGCAAAAGGCATCATGATCACACCCACATTAGACCAATGTTTATGCAAAATGGGCGAATTTCAAGCATCTAGTACAGAGATACTGTAGCTCAAACAAATGTAAACAATTGGATGGACAAAAGTACATGTATAAGGTCAAAAGTTGTGATAGCTAAAAAACATTGAAAAGTCACACAAACAAGCACTTAAATCATCATGTATCCCCCAGGCTGCCATCCTTTAGTATAAACCTGAAAAATATGGTTTATCATGAAATATTTTCATGCTTGGTTGATATGATCCAAGACCTGCCTTTATGATTTGACAATTGCCATTTTAAGATTGACGGCAATCTTTATAAACGAATTTTTGTGCTAACCATAACTAGCATAATAACATGTATTATATGCTATGCATTGATTTGTTTAATTTCTCTGACTTTTCAAAGCAAATGTATGTTCAATTTACAGCCACTGGGTGAGTTGTAGGTTTATACTGTTGTATAAATCCATTTCCCCTGACTTTTCCAGACCTTTCCAATTTCCAATTCCAATTTTTTTTTTTAAATTCAGGTTTTCCAGGTCCGGGTAACCCCGCATTACTTTAAACCATAAAACCATTGAAAAATACAGAAATATACATGTATCTACGACTAATGGTGATATTTTTCTTTGGTCCAGTGATTATGAATTGGGTTCATGAAAGGAGAAAACCAATTAGTATCGAATTTCGAAAACTCGTGCAAATTGCCAATTTCAGTTTTTCTTTCACTACAATTCTGCATATTTTTGGAATAACCTTTAAGGTGATGTTCCCGGAAACGTGAAACTCATGCTATTTTGCATCAAGTAATAATTTATTATATGGATAATAAGTAGCAACAGCCTCATCGCGTGCAGTAGTTTCAAAGCCATCGATTTATTATATTAAATTTCGAATTTTTCTCGACACATTATTTTCTTCTTGCTATCAAGTTGGACTCTTCCTGCCGCCATTCACCTGGGTATATCCATGAATAATTCATGAAAAGCAAGTTTTTGAGGTTTGCTACAAAGCGTGCATGACGGAGGGATTATTGTATTACACCCTTGCCTAAAAGAGGTGCAAATCCATTCCTGGGCATGGAAAATGCACCGCTCTGGGGATAAGCTTTTCGTAATTTGATAACCGACCCAATAACTTCTCAAGACAGGTTTAGCGTTTTCTTAAAAGGTTGGGTTTGGGAGGTCGGATCGAGGTACCTACTGTACGATCGTGGTGCATTTTTTTTATCTTTCCATAAGATCTTTTCCCGTGATTTGTTCAATGCACCGTTAGCCGGCTTGACCACTAGCTGAACAGGGACTGAAAATAACGTAGTCCATATTCAACAATGAAGGGCTCTCTGACCTATTCATTGTGGCATTCAAAACCTTCAAGACATGTCCATTGAATCAAAACGGATTTTGTACACCCTGGTGGGGGTGGTCAAGCTGCTATAGAAATTAATGTTCTAATCTAAGTTTAAAACCTAATGTTATATCAGACTGACAAGGAGTTTTGGCACAAAGATCTTCATACATGTACTGTATATCATCTTATTTTGAAACACCTTGGGACAAGCAAGTATTTGACTTTGAATTGCGACCATCTGTTCAAATAAACGAATGGAGTCAACAACAACAAACAAATGAAAAGGCATAACATGGTGATTACTAATTTCTGAAAAAGACATTCCATGAATTTTTCAGGTTTTCCAAGTCATATTCTAATTTTAACAGAATCAAAAAATAAATTTCAATACTCACAATGTCAAAAATATAATGAACAAACACAAAATACAATTTTGAAACTAAAAAATTCCAGGTTTCAATTTAAAATTCAATGAGTTTTTTTTCAAATTTTTTTTAGGTTGAATTTAAAATTTTCTGAGGTTCCCAGGTTATTAAGGTTGGTAGTCATCATGGATCTGCCCTACTCTGTATTTCATGTGTGCTTCACACAAATATGGAAAGCAATTTCCTCAAAATCCCGAGTTTAATGATTGATATACAGGCCTATCTCCCCCCCGCATTATATTCGAGGCACACAGTGTACACTAGACATACATGTATTTGCAAAATTTTCTCGTAAAAATGTAAACGCGAATGGAGCCGCCTTGTGTCAATTTATGATATGGACCAGCCAACATTTCATATAGAAGGACTATGGAGGCCCTTGCAAGGGTTTAGTGAAGCAGACATTTAATTTCATCCCATTGGGACTGGAGGATGATAACGAAAGGCACCAACACCCATCAACCATCGCTGGGTGTTGGTGCACGAGTTCTGTAAACACCAGTTTGAGAACAGAAGGCTAAATATTTAGTCCTCGGGCGGTCCGTTCCCCAACAATGTCCAACATTTTCCCAAATCAAATTGTAAACACACCACTCCTGCAAGCTCAAACAAAAACAATGGAAGTGAGTGAACTTGCGCCAAGCCTACGAGAACATAATATGCAAAACCACACATTTAACCACCATACATGTATATTTCGAATATCTAAGGACAATGTCCACCAAAGTAGACATTGGGTGACAAAGTCTGATCAATTCTGCAGAAGTAAACTAACTGGAGAATGATAAACTGTCCAGTGGTCAGGTCAAGAAACCTGTGTTCTAGAACAGTCTTTTTACCATATGGATGACCTCATACCAAAAATGCTCCGCAAATACCATTGACATTACGCACAAAAAATTAGCTAGGCCAACATGTTGTCTTGTAGCTTATTACCTGTTTGTTTTCCCATTGTTTATCCATTTAAGCGCATCAGATTATGTTTGGTACATGCGCAAGTCCTGGGAATACAACATTTCCAGCAAAGTGCAGTAATAAAACAAAGTAGAAGAATGTGGGAAATGCGTGCATAGATGTAGGTCTTAGGAGAAAACGGCTCTTTACTTTATCTCACCCCATGATTTATGGTCATCGAGCCAACAGACGACCTATTTGTCTGTATAGTGGATACCACCGGGAATTCAAGAGCCCTTAACGAAGGTTCAACAAGAAGAAAGTCTGAAACGAAATTCGCCACATTCTACAAGTCTTTAAGACAGACTTAAAGCGAATTAATGCTGCGATAAAATCTTCGGTTTCAATAAATCAATTAACAGCTATCTGTTTTCATCTAAGTAGCAATCTGCCCCCTTTGTACCGAAAATTGTATATTATCGTAGGATACTGTATTCTACTCATTATTCCAATCCCCAAATGTGCACAAAATACAGATACTGTAAGTATATTTCAACTCTACGAGTAGAGTTGAATATCACCTGCCATAGCTGTCGTAATTAATCCTTTACATGCCTTTTCGTTTGAGTTGTGTCTAACCTGAGCTAACATCGTGTTCAATGCCTATTGGAATTTGGGGCTGTTCAAGTTTTATATCATCACTAAATAGTGATTTTCAGAAACATTCGCTACCACAGTGATGACATGATCATTGGCAAATCTCGTCAGCGCTGACGAAATTTTTTACATAACTAGATGACAAATGATGAATTTAACCTACATTTTTATTTTGTGAATCAATCAAAGACAAAAATTCCAGCCCATGACCTCAATTTCATGTAGACACCCTGTACATGTACATGCAGTAACAACGTCGTTATTGCATAACTATGCTGAATGTAACAACATTAAATGAGGACTCCGAGTACATACATGTATTTGAGCACTTTTAAATAACAAACAAAACTTAAATCTATTTGAAACACCAGCTGTAAGCTGAACAAGATGTTATTCTAAGGAGGGCGATAAGTTTTGTAAATATATTACATTCTTAAAGTAGAATTAAATTTTATGGCCATCATACGAGTACACCCCCATCGACATACGAGCGTAGCTTTACTATACTGTACGTGCTGATTTCACGTACATACACGTAATCTCAATTAAATTTTCGGATCAAAGAACCGAGCAGACACCGACTGTCTAGCATGAATGAGAAGTAACAAGCTTATTTTAACTGAAATCGGTGGTAGTTGCAGATTAAATTGGGCTGATGGATTACACCCACCTACCACATGGTATTCATCTACAGATTGTAGAGTAATGAATTGAATCGTACAATTACTGGCTCTTGACAGCAAACTGACAAACGGTTTCCAGTAAAGTCCATGATATCAATGACTCAGTCAGGATTCCCACTCAAATTAACAAGTCGATTTCCCTGACATTCCCTGACAACTTTTAAGACATTTCCCTGACATTTGACATGAACATTTTCACAAAATCATTAAGAAAAAGGCTCGGGAAAATGATGGATTTTATCCCAAATTTTTATAAAATATGATGACTGATAAAAACTATTTCCATTTCCCTGACATTTTCACGAATTCTCTGACACTTTTTCATTTCTCTGATTTTCCAAAAAGTGGGAATCCTGCAGTAAATTCCATAAAGCCATGAGGTTACTGGATTACAAAGCAAATCCACGAATTGTCATTATAAAATGGTAAATTGTGTTCATATGTCATTATGAACTGGACTGGAAGTGTCAGTTTCACACGAGTACAAGTACGCGTAATTATAGTTAAAAGCACATAACTACCTTTCAACGGTATACGAGCTGTCAACGTAATTTATGCACTACAGCCAATCTCATTACAAGAACCAATTAAGAGGGTAACGAACTCACCGAAGCTGGCACTGGAGGCAGGCTAATCAAAACAGGCCTAAGTACCCAGGTGAACCAGAATACAAAACCGACACAAAATCCATAGCAATAATTCTGAAGCTGGTCGAAGACGGATCAGGCCATTACCAAGAAGATCAGTGGTGAGCCAGGGGGCATCAGACAGCTCACGCACATAAAAAGCACATTAATGGACGACTAATTGCACCCAATGACATTTTAGTCCAAAAATACGAAGATTAAAACAGATTCCAAATCCGGTTTTTGGGCAGATCAAACAAAACTCGGACACGATGTGCAGTTGTCTTCGCCCGAACATGCACGTTTCTTGGAATTGATATGGACGACGATAAGATAATCCAATTTCGAATGCACTGGACACTGGTCACGTCAGTGTATTATCGTCGAAAGCCCACTTTCACCATCCTCGATGGTCATTTCGAGATTGACATTCCTCACGCCGACTTAACTCGAAAAAGAAAAAATTTCAGATAATATAACGTCCTTTAGGACTGGTCAGCTCTTCTTTATGACTTCCTTCTGCAAAGCCCTTGAAGATTGCAGTCATCGTGACAAGTCCACCAACGACCATTTCCCAGTGTATGGAGTCGTTTGGGTTTTCTTAACTAGTTTCACGTTCCTCGACAAGATCCTTGAGACGTTGGGGATGATGGCGTTCAAGGGGAAAAGCAACAACGTTCATTGAACAGCAGTAGTTCCGCAGTTGTTCTACAAGCTCCTCAGCAGTGTTTTGGTAGCAAAAGTACAACAAAATCCATTGTTGGCGACGAAGTGAACGAGTCGAGACATTGCCAATCTGCCAACTCAACGTCCCAGAACTCTCCCAAAATGCCGAAGAGTCGAAGGAGGGCAGAGCGCACCTCTTGCCTGCCGTCCTTTCTGGGCGAACTCTGGGAAGCTCTGCGGCACTGGAGGGGAGGTGAATGGCACCTCTGGAATGAGCCCTCCACGTTCACCTACCTGCCTACGTGGGACCTGCCAAACCAGCTGCGGGGCTAACCTTATACCTCTATTACTCGACTCTTTCAAACATTTTTTCATCGTACTACCAAAATGGACAACTTTCTCCGTTATGCCAAGGGGGTGGCACCTTCCTGCAAGCCATGCAAGAGTACACCTGCCACCACCACGGACACTGGAGAGAAATCGGGGAGAATAGTATGGGCAAAAATCATGGTGACTGGACGAATCTTCAACTTAACTTCCCTGACTTTTTCGGGTTTTCCAGACACTTTTTGGAAAATTTCCGAACAATTTAAAGCAAACGCTTTTTTATGGATTCGACATTTTTTTTCTTCAGAAAGCACCAAGTCATGCGTTTAGCCTACAACGTTTTCAAACTTGGAAGTCATCAATACGTTTGCGCGTTGTATTTATGCTCCATTCAAGATTTTAATGTATCGATGTATTTTAAGTGGTAAAAAATCATGAACAGAACCTGGAAGAGCTGGCAAAAGACCCAGATCAGATGGGAATGAAGGGGAATGAATGTAAAAACAAATAACAATATTGATAATTAAGGGAATTCCATAAGCAAATTTTTGAAAAATTACGAGAAATGATGGCTTTTTAGTGTATTAAATATGATAACGATGCGAATGCTCGTAGTTGAACCACTAGATTTAAATACTATTTTTGTGGACTTTTTTCCTTCGAAATTTTAAAAATTAGTCATAATTATGTAAACGCAGCAGGGAAGTTGCAGGGAAGTATACAGGGTGACTGGCTGGATCTTCCATTAAATTTCACGGACTTTTCCAGGTTTTCTGTACACTTCTAACAATGGGAACATCGAGGATTTTTTGGTTAAAACCACTAAATCCCAAATATTGCATTTTTGTTGGCTTTTTCTTCCTTTGAAATATTGAAAATGTGTAATAATGACGGAAATGTTGTAGGCAATTTTTTTTTTGCAAAATACGATTCATACATAAATTTGCAGAGTATAATTTGGTAAGTTACAGCCTCCTATTTTATCTTTAAAATTGTGTATATAAGCAACAGTTATTTTTACAACTTAACAGAAGAAACGGATTTTGGGTGTTATTTGATGGATTACATATAGACTGTATGTGGATTTTTCATTATAAATATCAGAAAATATTAATGATGGAAACGCCAAAGTCGAATTTTTTGAGTAGCCATAACAATCAAAATCATTGTAACACAACAAATTTCCAAACATTATATGACTTTTCCTGACTTTTCCAGGTTTCCAGACGGCCAGTCACCCTGACTGGAGAGAAATCTGAGAGAATAGTGGAGGAAAAAAAATTGAAATCCAAAAAAAAACGACTCAACTTGCAGGAATTTGGTACACGTGGGCCAACATTGATGAATACGAAATGGCGGGCGTAAAGGGTTAGGGGGGACGAGCGAGGAAGTACGTACGTGTAGTCCTAGGGAGAGTACGATCGATATTTTGCGAGCAAATAACAAACCGGCACGCTGTTAATGGCGGTTTTATACACACAATAAAAGCCAGAAATACCCGTTCCGCAAAGAATGCGAGGAAGGATATTATCGTTTAATTAGTGACTTTGAAAGACCGGAAAAAATGTTTCACAGCCAGGGAGGCGTCGCGATCGGAATTTTTCAACGCGAAACAATGCCCCGTGCGAGAGACCATCAAGGTTGTGCCAACATTGCGAACTGACATCTGGCTGAAAATGAATGATACACGTTTGGAGAAACCCGAATGTGAAGTTTAATTCGTGCTTTTCGCATATCAAAGCCTTCGCAAAAACACGAATAATCCGCGATACAGTAATGGTACCTCCAGAAATGAAATTTTTAACTTCCCTGGCATTTCAAGGTCTTAAATCAAATTTCCCTGACCACCATGATTACTGATAATGCAAAAATATCAATGTACATACATGTACATGTACATTACATGTAATGCTATGTTAGGGTTACCCAAGAGATGAAATTTTCAACTTCCTTGACTTTCCAGATTTGAAATTTCCTAGACTTCTTCAGGTTTTAAAACAAATTTCCCTGACCACCATGAGCACTACAAATTCAAAAATACATGTACATGTACTGAATGTCATACTCCATGTCCATGTAAGCCTTTATAAGGAATGTTATAATGCTTATTATACAGTATACTGTATGGACAGAAGATACAAGGACACCGCAAATTTGAATTAGTTTTTTTTTTGATAATTGCATTTATATGTACATTATAATATAAATTTCTTTCACAAAACTTCTTGTTATCTCTTGATTTTTGTGTTAACAAACGATTAGCTACATGTATATAAATGTATTATTGACTCGTTGAATTTCTTTGACTTTTTCAAAGTAAATCCATTTTCCATGACTTTTCAAGGCCTTATCAATTTCCTTGACAATTCCAGCATTTCTAGGCCTGGGGGAACTGTTTTTTTATTCTTTAACATATAGCATACATACAGTACATAACAGAAGATAGCACACACCTTTTCATAACAAAATAGCAAATTTAGATTAGATTTTTTTTAAATATATAATTTAATTAGTATTTCATTGACAATTCCAGGTTTTCCAGCTCTGAATAACATACTCCAGGGTTCCCTCGAAGGTAGTAAATGGTTCCTGAATTTTGAGATCTTACAGCCAGAAGAGCATGAGACTAACCTTGTAAAATGTACAGGTATCTTACAAATTAAAGTAATAAAACCATCTATTGATTTAACCCACATGACGACAGTAAACGCAACGTGGTATTACCTTATTGCAGTAGTTAAGTGCAAAAGGCGATTCGAATTTGCTCCAATAAAGAGCATATTATATGGCAATCATATCAACTCAAATCTTGCAGAACTGTCCAATCTTAATCGGAGTTTAACTAGGGTAAGGATGGGGAAATAACGGAAAAAATTTCTTCTACTTTTGGAAGTCACGATATTTGTCCTTGTTTTTGTCGTGAAACTCCTATTAATACCAAGGTTTTTTGGGGGAAAACATTCTTTCGTGTTTAATAAACAAAATTCCAAATTTATATCTTATCAAGATCATCATCAACGTGCATGATTATTACCGCCCCCTTACAAAATAACGCAGTTTTAATAAACTTAAAAGGTGCATTGTGGTATCATCCATTATTAAAAAAACTAAAAAAGTGCTCGTTTCGAAATTCTCCAATTAACTTCCAGGTGGTCATTTTTTTCTCGTTTCTCTCATTTTTTATTTATTTTTTAATCTCTGTGGTGGTCCCTCAATGCAACATTTGACTAAACTCTGGCTTTCCAAACTATTTCATTAATTACCCAAAAACCACTTTTCAGAATTTCCCTGTTACGTGTATCACAAAACATGGTTATATAACAAATTAGTTGCTAACTCTGCTGTCCAGCTTGTTATATAACCCACTCGATATTACGTTGGCCATCAATACTACGTACAAGCTGTTAAATAACATTTTTTCTTCTCATTTTCAATCAAGTTGTATACATGTACTGTATGTCTGGGCTTCTCCAATATTTTCTATATAGCTACAGCTATGAAAAATTTATCTTCAAAGGTAACATGAGAATGACGAAAGGATTTCAGAAAGCATATTAATCGTGACATTGCACATGACATTTTAAGCGCGTGCGAATCTAAAATTTTAACCGTTAAAACTACATGTAGGTCAAAAATTCCAATTAGAAAGTTGTAGAACATCGTACCATTAGTGTAATGTATGCATTTTCGACATAAAATTATCAATCGTAAAGTAACAATAAATTTTACAGATGTATGCAAACCCAGAATTGCACGATCGTATGGCAGGAAAGCTCGCTGTATTTTTTTGGGTGCATATGCCAGCTTTAACGCCATAATTCATACACAAACAAAACGTGAAATACAGTGACCATTAATTTGCAGCGAGCTTTTTTGCCATGCGTTGGTGTACTGCAGGGTTGCATACTTGAATAAAATAAAGTTGTCAACTGTAGCTTTTGAAGTCAATTTCCCTGACCACTGAAAATATGACATAGTGGCAGCCAAATGTTTAGGATCACAGTGCTATTGGATCACAATGTTATTTTGGACCTAAACATTTGGCCGCTACTGTACGCCAATGTCAGGCACTCTAAATGTACAGTATATTTATTGCTTGTTACATGTATATCTTAACAGGACCTAGAACACAATTCACAATTTCATTCCAATTTCCATGAAATAGGTTGTTATCCCTTGGTTTTTGTGTTAACCAATAACTAGCTATATATGCAAAATGTATTATTAATTTGTTGAATTTCCCTGCATTTTTCAAAGTAAATCCAATTTTCCTGACTTTTCCAGGTTTTCAGATCTGGGGAACTCCGCAAACCAAAGTCAAGAACATAACCGTCAAGAAGGCCCAAAATAAAGATAAACTAAATCGGTACAAATTGGTCTGAAAACATGACATTTTTAACAGTTTTAGTGCACTTTGTACGTGCGATCTAATTCACGAATACCAAAGTGCAGGGGGTTACCTCAGACGACCCGCGATGCATGTAACGTTCACCCAATCAGGTAGTAATGGAAGTTTATAGCCTGCTTTCACATTTGGCAATTTCAGCAAAAATATCCCTCGATATAACGCGAAAACTGTGTACATTGCAGAGTACAAATTGCGCAACAATTTATTAAATGCATTTTCAGCTCCAGTATTTCATCTAATGGGTCATGGCGACGTTAACACGAGCTTGGGGCTGCAATTTCCCAGACATTAAACATACATTTTACATTTTAAGAGTCGCTAGCAGTACATTATATAGATTTTCCAGGAATGAACACACGCAGAGTGAGAGAGCTGGCAATTTGGTCGATGAGAGAAAAAAAAATCGATTTGCCGAAAAGTCGACGAAATGACACCGAAAAAATGGCGGGGATTTACGTGAAGAAACATTTGAGAGAACAATCTGGGTATTTGTACATGCAAGAATTAACAGGGAAGGGCTACGTGACGTTAGACGACAACATGATGTACATGTATTGTAGATGGCAGCGACATTTCCGGAAACGAGCTTAAATGTGTTCAGTATCTGTAGTTCCTTCCGAGCTTCCTGAAGAGATTCCTGAGACGATAGTATGCTCACTGGCATTTTTAGGAAACTACGACATTGTTATAATATCTTTTATGCGTACATTTCAAGCTGTAAACTTAGCAATATTCAAGATTGCGATGCTCTTTTACTGTATGGTATAAGGTCATTTGTGAGTTCAAAAAATACATCATGTAACGAGTAATCGAGCCCACACGAAATAACCACTTTTCCTAATTCAGCCTTAAATTCAACCATTTAGTTTTTCCCATCTAACAAATGTACTGTTAAAGTATCATGGAGTAATATTCAGTATTGTTACTATTGTACATACATTAGGATAACTCAAGGGTTCTCTCATAGATAAAAGTTTCAACTTCCCCAAGTTTTCTATAGGTTTCAAAACAAATCTCCCTGATCACTAATAATTCAAAAATACGTCATATGCCAATGTTAGGAATGCTATATTTATTGCTTATTAAACTGACTATAAACACAAATTTAGATTAGTTTTTACATGTATTAATTTCTTCTATAAAATGATAAACATATCATTGATAAAAATGATAAACATATAATTCTGTAGAAGAAATTAATACATGTAAAAACTAATCTAAATTTGTGTTTATAGTCAGTTTAATAAGCAATAAATATAGCGTGTTAACCAATACTGAATTTCTTTGACTTTATCAAAGTAAACTTTTTCAAGTCATAACGAAAACGTTTCTTACAGATATGTACAGTATTTCATTATCAATATGGTGATATTTTCACTGCAATTCAGTCTCAGAATTGATACGTACAGAATTGAATGGACTTCATGTTACTTGGATAAATCTATATACCACTCTTAGTCTTCGAAACTGTCCAAATTTGGCATTTATGCTGCCAAGGAAATTGGGAAGATGTCGAGATACATGCACGTATTTTCTTCTCTTCAAAACATATACACATGCACATTAATCACCACTAACAAATTCTACATTCCCAAGTCTATTAATATTTCCCATTATTTTCAGCACCCCTGTATATTTTCCTTGCTGAAATCCTTTGCTGTGAGAAATAAGATCTTTAAGATCTTACATGTTTATTTGGTTTTCTTATCTCCAGATTCGACAGCATTGTGGCAGATGCTGCACGCAATTAAGTTATTTTTTAACTTGGAAGAAAATTAACAGCAATATTTATCCTTTTAAATGACATGGAAGAAAACACCTTTTGGTAGCGGGTTTAGTTTCTGAACGCATATAAAAGTAGACATAATAAGGCTTTTCAAGACTTAAGATATAGTCGACTGGCTGCCTGTCATGTTTTGCGATGCTGTAAACCTTTCATTAATGTTTACCGTGTTCATATTTCATTAGGAAACTCAATTTATGAGACGAGTATTTGTTAAAGGGGACGTATGCAGGTGGCCCTTTTGAAGTTGCCTATACCGTGTGTAGGAGTTATTATAACCACGATGTTATCGAGCAAGTCTTATCGTTAAATAATGTTTTATAACATGCAATATTCGTTTTATCATTTGTAGGCCTACGTAATTAATTTATTTTTTACAATTAAGCAGGCCGAAATCGAAATAAAATTGTCCAAAACGACAGTTCAGGTGCATTGGAAACAAAAAGTGTACTTTGTTTTTAGTAACACCTTTAATGACTAGACGAAGCAAAAGAGCTAGTTTTTCATTCGATTACTGCACTAGGTAGGTTCATTGTTTTTTATTTTTTTTTGACAGCGTGGGTGTGTAAAACAATTAGGAGCTACTTGAAGTGGAAACTGATTATTAGTGAAATGATTCGGTTGACCATAAACAGGCGTGAATAAAAGAGCGATGACCAATTAGTGAGCAGGTTCTTAATTCAATAAATGAAATTTAAGAAGAACATCGTTAAATACAATGCGGTGATTGTATTTTAAATTTTCACACGTAATAATAAAATCTTGTTACGAGTGATTGAAGACAGTTTTTGTCCCGATTTTTCTTTCAAGACGTTATAAATGTGTCTTGCCAAGTAGCGATCGCCCTTCGTGGTCTGACACACACATGCCATTAGTTATCATCAACATTACTTTCAGTTTTCGTAGACATATTTTTTGTTTTTTTGAAAGAACAAATAGATACCACACCCTTCGTGTGTACAATTGCTAGTCAAGGAACTAGCATAGCATTTTGCACTCTATTTTCACAAAAAATAGCTAATTATTTCCCATAAATACATTATATACACATGTGTTTATTACAGGGTGAGCATCAAGTATTACCTCATTAAATATATTTAGTCAACATTCCCAAACAAGCATATCGCAGTGATGGATTTTACGAGCATTTCTCTGAAAAACTATCAGAAATAATGAATTTTGGGTATTTTTTGTCATGTTTTTTTGCAAATAATACTGATACATATGTAAAAATAACAATGAATGACATTTTTGAGAATCTTTTTTTTATAAAAACTAGATTCTCTAGATAGTTCTGGACCATTTTGAAAATGTCAGAAAAGTTAATACTGACAGAACCTAACTCCATAGGCTAAAATTTAACAAAAAAATTGCCTGAAATGACGGATTTGAGTTGTAATCTCTCGAATACGTTTTACAGAAATATTTATAACAATGGCAACAGCGACGCAAATTTTAATTTTTAATTTTATTTTTAAACTAAATCACCAACAAGCCTGAAATCACAAGCGCTGAATTTTATAGGAATGATGGAATTGATTATTTTTTTGCTGATTTTTCAGGATTATAACGAACAAACACAAAATACAATTTTGATAGGAAAAAATTCCATGTTCCAATTCAAAACTCCCTGAGCTTTCCAGGTTAATAAATTGAATATAAAATTCCCATGAGGTTTCCAGGTTGGTAGTCACCACGACTCTTAAGTTTTCTAAATATTACCGTTTGTGTTGAGGGTAGGATTATGATCACCATGTAGTCTTTGTAAACACATAACTACTGAAATTTATTCACCAAACGGTTGTAGTGCGCATTGCCTATAATCGAAATATCGAGAAAACGAAAGGTGAAATGTTCTCGCTAGCTATCAAAAACAATATGACCTAAATAAGAGCGAAATTCCGATAATGGCTTATTAGTCACGTTGTTTTTATATGCAGACGAGACTCGCATGAAAATCGACTGGGTCCGTGTGTGAGTTCACCCTTTAGACCCAGTTGGGATGTTGAGACGACCTGATTTTGAAAATGCATCAGTTTCTATTTCGTCGGCTCGTAGGCCTGCACTCTGATCTTTATGGTAAAGCCGTGTTTTTATAAATGAATTTATGAGGACTGGAGTTTATTTATTCGGAAACGCATCCATTCCATGGCACGGGGGCTTTTTCAGTAAGCTTGACATGGCGCATGGCGATCGATTTCCAGACGCCAACTAGACAATAACAACTGGTGAAAGTGATGTATGAAAATATATCATTATCTAATTGAACCGTTTGTCATATGCTGCTTACAAGGGTTTTCTTACTCTTTATGTACTGAAATGAAGTTAGGCCAAAAAACAAAGCTGTAACCCTTTGTCTGATGACCAGCCGTGGAATGAAAGGTTGAATCCAAAAAATGATAACCTAAAATCTGCCTAGGTTGTAAGGCTAGGCAGTGTCTCCCTCAGAATGTAGGCTGCACACAAAACTTGAGTAAAAAACTTGCTTTTACTAACTTATTTAGATGTACAACAAAATTCTCATAAGGAGACAACATGTAGCAGAGGCACAAGGCTGCTCCAAAAGTTTAGAGACAGCTGGAGTTTCAGTTAGAACTGGACTGCTGAGGCTGTGTAAAAGCCCAGAATTTATACAAAAATCTAGAAGCAGGCCTTGTCCAATTGACCAATGGCAAACATAGTGACATAGGGTTATGCAATACACTTTCATGGAAAAACAGTGATACATGGTGATGCAATAAGCTTACATAATAAAAATCAAGCACTTTCCTGAAAATAAAAGATTGCATAATGTTACGCTAGGTGAAATTCTGGGAATTAAGGATTGCGCAACGCAAGTAAATTCACATTTCCTGAAAGTCCGAAAGGGTCGGCCATCAGCTGTCATGTGGGAGAAACACCACATGGCCAGCTGAGGTCTGGTGACGCGATGACGTCAGGGAATACCCTGGCGTCCGATTACGCCACATTGCGCAATAAACCTACTTAAACAAAAAACCAAGAATAATTCATAAAAAATGCGATTCAGCACGAACGATCAAACAAAAACAAACGCAGTATTGAACACCGCCCACCTTGAAATAAGCAATTTCAACAAAAACACAACATGAAAGCAAATCACACTTCAGAAGTAAACGGTAGGGGTGACAATTTAACCACTGGTCTTTTCATCTGACCATTGTGAGTCTTTAAAGTTACAGTGCGGACCAGACCATCATCACCTGGATGCAGCACTGCAACACGACCGAGCTTCCAAGTCAAAGGAGCAGCACGTTCGTCCTTCAAAAGAACGAGATCTCCAATCTTAAGGTTGGGTAGCTTAGTCTTCCATTTTGGACGTTGCTGAAGTCGTACAAGGTATTCAGAGGTCCAACGATTCCAGAAGTCTTGTGTTACCTTCTGGATCAATTGCCACCTAGATAAATGACCAACCTTAATGTGCTCATAGTCAGGTTCTGGAAGAGCAGTGAGTGGGCAACCAATCAAAAAATGGCCAGGAGTGAGAACTTCTAAGTCATTGGGATCACAAGAAAGGGGTGTCAATGGCCGAGAATTGAGACATGCCTCAATCTGGACAAGTACAGTTGTCATGTCCTCAAAGTTAAGGCATACCTCGCCAACAATGCGCCGAAGGTGGTGCTTTACTGACTTGACACCAGCTTCCCAGAGACCACCGAAATGTGGTGCTGAGGGTGGATTGAAATGCCACTGAATGCCCTCACTGCCCAAATGCCTCGATACCTGGTCATTGTGCTTGACAGATTTGGCAAGTTTGACAAAATCTTGCAGTTCATTATCAGCACCAACAAAATTTGTTCCACAATCACTGTAAATGTCGCTAGGCTTGCCGCGTCTTCCAACAAACCGTTTGAGTGCTGTGATGAATGCATTTGTGGACAAATCACTCACTAACTCTAGATGTATGGCTTTAGTAGTGAAACATATGAAAAGGGCAACATATCCCTTAAATGCCTTTTGACCTCTACCTTTAAGAACCCGTAAGGTGAGTGGTCCGGCATAATCTACACCACATTTGAGGAATGGGCGGTATGGAGTGATTCTGGCAGCAGGAAGATCACCCATCATTTGGCTAGAGGTTGTGGCCCGATGGCGGTGGCAAACAATACATTGTTTTACAATATGGCGAACTAAATCTCGCCCACGAATGATCCAAAACCGTCGTTGAAGAGATGCCAACATCAACTGAGGCCCAGCATGAAGATTCACAATGTGCTGATGTGTAGCAATCAACCTAGTCAAAATATGGTTGTGAGGAAGCAAAATAGGATGTTTCCGATCTGCAGGCAAATGAGCGTGCCGAAGACGACCGCCCACCCTGAGGATTCCTGTAGAATCCAAAAAGGGGTTGAGGCTGAGCAGTTTGCTACGTTTTGGCAGCAGCCTGTTCCCTCGAAGACAGTTTATTTCAGCCTGAAATTCAACTGCTTGAACTTGTCTGATGCATGATAAAAGTGCTTGGTCTAATTCCTTGGTTGTCAGACTTCCTACAACGCGATCAGCAGCACTTGTGCGAGCGTTGCGAATGAATCGAAGGGTGTAGGCTGTAACACGCTGAAGCATCGGTAAGGACGAAAACTTCTCCAAAAGCGTAGTGTCTGCAACAACATGAGCGGCGATTGCCTGTGTCTTCTCCTCGGGAACATCAGCAGGATCCAAATGCACAGGTGCGTCCATAGCCATAGAGAAATCATCTTGCTTAAGCCAAGTAGGACCGTGCCACCACAAATGATGCTCCACTAAGTCGACTGGGGAGATTCCTCGAGAAGCACAATCAGCAGGATTGTCTTCGCTTCGTACATGATGCCAAAAGCATTTGAACTCCTGGATCTCTGTTACTCGATTGGCAACAAAGGTTTTCCAACGATGAGGAGATGACGCAAGCCATGAAAGTACAATTGTGGAGTCTGTCCAGCAATGGATTTCACTGATGTGTAAATCCCATGATTCAAGAACCATACGTGAAAGTTTGATGAGCAGTAATGCACCGCAGAGTTCCAGCCGAGGTAATGAAATGGTCTTGATTGGAGCAACCTTAGTTTTGGCTGCTACGAGTTGAACCTTTGTCGTGCCGCTGAGATCCGTTGACCGAAGATAGACAGCAGCTGCATAAGCCTTTTCTGAAGCATCACAGAAACCAAGTAGTTGATGAGATGCATTTTCGCTGAAAATGATGCATCTGTCAATGTTCACTTGTTCAATAGATGGCAACTGCAGCACGTATTTGTCCCATTCGTCACTGATGCATTTTGGAAGTGGGTCATCCCAGCCTAAGTTAACCTTCCAAAGTGTCTGGAATAGTATTTTGCCTGTGATGGTGGTAGGTGCTAGCCAACCAAGAGGATCAAACACCTTTGCCAAGTCAGAAATTAGTTTCCTCTTAGTCACCACGCATCCCACCTCAGGCACCACAACAGAAAATGAGAATGTGTCAGAGGCAGGATGCCACTGCACACCAAGTGTTTTGATTGTTTTGTCACAATCAAGGCTTAGTGTCTCATTTGTCGCTCGAAGTTCCACCGGAAGAGACTCTATCAATGCTGGATCATTTGATGCCCACTTTCTCAACTTGAATCCACCTGCACTTGCAAGTTCCAGTAGGTTCGCCTGTCGAGTCAGCGCTTCACCTTGTGAACTTGCACCAGATAGCAAGTCATCCACATAGAAGTCATTGAGTACGATGGCAGATTCTGTAGGGAATTTGGTCTGCTCATCAGTAGCCAGTTGTTGAAGACATTTCGTTGCCTGGTACGGAGCCGAAGCAGTGCCATAAGTTACTGTAGTAAGTCGATAGTCCTTGATGGGATGATCTGTTGATTCCCGCCACACAATCCGTTGAAAGTCTGCATCTGTATGATGCATCTGCACCTGTCGATACATTTTGGCAATGTCCGCTGTCAAGGCAATTGGGTGAGAGCGAAATCTCACTAACAAAGGAATGATATCCTTTTGCAATTTAGGCCCAACCATCAATTTGTCATTGAGAGAGACTCCTGTTGAAGTCTTGCATGATGCATCAAATACCACTCTCAGCTTAGTCGTGGTACTGCTTGGTTTGATGACCGCATGATGAGGCAAATAGTAGATTGCTGAAGCTGGCTTGGCAGGTTCATCAGCTGCAACTTGTTCCATATGTCCAAGGTCCAGATATTCCTTGATGAAATCATTGTAAGCCTCCTTTTGCTCAGGATACTTAGCAAGTCTTCTCTCCACTTGAGCCCAACGACGAACAGCAATTTCTCGGGATGGTCCAAGATCAGGAGAGTCCTTGTGGAATGGCAATTGTACGATGAATCGCCCAAACTGGTTACGAGTGTATGTGTCTTGGAAGTGTTCTTCGCATAGGCGTTCCTCATCAGTCAATGGAGTCGAATGTAGAACTTCCTCGACTTCCCAAAACTTCTTGAGTGCAGATTCCAATCCACACTGAGCATGAAGAGTGATTATGTGGGCATTGGATATGTTGACAGGCAACTTTGCATTAGTAGCCTGAACTTCACCAATCAAAACCCACCCGAGAGCAGTCTCCAGAGCACTGGGTGTGCCTGTAGGACCGCTGAGACGACCATTGCGCACCAACTGTGCATAAACATCGGCTCCCAATAGGATGTCTATCTGTCCTGGATCGTGGAATTGAGGATCAGCCAACTTGAGTGACTTTACATGAGGCCATGATGTGGGATTGACTGGGTAACTCGGTAGCATTCCAGTAATCTTCGTCATCACCAAGGCTGATACGCTGAACTTATCGCCTGGATCGTAGCATGATGAGAATTGGAATTGGGTGCACCCTCGGACATTCCCAATTCCGGCTGAAGCCAGACCATGAACTGTGACGTTAGTCTTCTGGCGATGAAGAGCTAAGCGCTGAGTACAAGCTTCCGAGATGAAACTTGCCTGGGATCCGTTGTCTAACAGTGCACGGCATACCTGGACTCTGTTGTACCTATCGGTCACATGTATTAGAGCAGTGGCTAACAACACTTGTTTAGACATTTTGCTGTTTGCAAAGTGAGTTGATACTGGTGTCGGATCCTCCACACCTGGTGCTGCTGCTTCCCCATGATCTCTGTGCAATAAAGTATGATGACGTTTACCACAATGACGACAGTTACCTGCTTGGCAATTTGATACAGAGTGACCACTACCCAAACAATTAAAACATCGGCGAAACTGTTTGACCTTAGCATGACGATCTGTGGGTGAAAGTGCAATAAAATTATCACATTTAAACAATGCGTGATCACCCTTGCAAAAAACACAATTAGTCTTTGTGGATCCATGATGGACGGTTGTGGCAGTCTTAGCACCAGCATATGACTTTGTGGACTTGCTTCCATCTGACTTGCTTCCCTCGGAACTGCCCTTGGAGTCCTTTGGTGGCACTGCTGTGGCTTCCAAGGCACGGCAACGCTGTTCGAGGAACATCTTGATCTCTTCGAAAGTTGGCAGCTTCTTCCCTGGGCTGTGCAGTTCCCACTGGCGGCGTGACTCCTTGTCGAGGCGTTCACACACAACATACAGAAGCACCGGATCCCAATGATCCGTTTTCATGCCGAGTGCATGAAGAGCACGAAAGTGTTTGATGGTAGTGTCCAGCAGGTTCCGTAGTTGAGTGCTGGACTCCGTACAAACAACAGCTTGGCTAAAAATCATCTTCATGTGACAATAAATGAGCTGGCGCTCATTCTCATACCGCTCGGTTAGCAGGTTCCAGGCTTCGATGTAGTTGACATCCGTCACGTCAATCGATTGCAAAATACCTGTAGCTTCTCCTTGAAGTGAGTTCTTCAGGTAATGCAACTTCTGAGCGTCACTGATTGTCTTGTTGTTATGCACAATTGAAGTGAACAGGTCCCGAAATGACCTCCATTCAAGATGATTCCCAGAAAATTTGGGAAGGTCCATCCGTGGGAGTTTGACATCTGCTGATGTCCCAGCTGTAGCACTTGGAGTATGGTTGATTTGAGGCTTAATTTCAGTTAGCCTCACCTTCAAAGTTGTTAGGCGAGAGTCAATGGCATCAAACTCTGAACAATGGTCAACAGCTTCAGTCTCGGTGCAGAGTGATGCCATGTCCATTTCCAGGTTGTCCGCATCCAGTCTAAGATTGGCCAATTTGGACAAATGTTGGTCAATTTCAACTGATGGCAATGATTCTGTGTCATGTCTTGACACAGCAGTCTCAATGCGCGTTATTCTCCCCTTGAGAACCCGGCGGCGAGCAATAAAAGCATCCATGTTGGGTTCAAAAGTGTCCAACAAAGCATAAACTCACAAAAATGAAGCAGTTGGTGAATGTCCAAGAAATGCAGGGTAGAACTTCCAGACAGTCAGTTGAATTGTTGAACTTCCGTAAGTCCAGTTGAATTAGTTGACACACAGGTCACCAGTCTGTTTAGTACTTTAAACAATCCGGCTCGACGGACCATGAAATGAAGTTAGGCCAAAAAACAAAGCTGTAACCCTTTGTCTGATGACCAGCCGTGGAATGAAAGGTTGAATCCA
>JAQGAF010000228.1:0-64922 GCA_034687865.1 Kryphioiulus occultus
AATTCGGTTTTTACAACTTGGACGACGCTGTTTAAGGTGGGAGGGGCTTGTTTTTAGGTCATGCAAAAATTTTGCTGCTACTTAGACATAGGGTAAGTAAACATGGTGTAACCATCAACTTCGCAATTCAGCGTTAAAGAATGATATTAGAATAATCGAAGTAGTTTTCACATTAAAGATGCTCAAGATGGAAAATGCAATCTATTCGTCGTCCTAATTACGTTTCATAAGCGTTCCCTGGCACATTTATTGAAATTCGATATTACACGGCTCATTCGTGACCCTATGCCATGATTTGCTTGGCATGTGTCATGCATTGCACCTAGTTAAGCCCAGAGAGAAAATCCTCTCTAGTGTAGACAGTTTAGAGAGCGAAACAGATAGGGCAACGTTTCTTAAATCAATATCAGCATAACTTTTATTATGGCACAATTTAAATTCCCATCGCTGGAATAATGCCTATTTTATTGGAAACGACTAAATATTAATTTTCTTTCCCATTCTTTCCTGTTGTTGAGTTTTTACTCGCTTAGACAACCTTTATAGCTGCTGTGCTAGGTCTCAGAAGCTAAATGCGCTTTCAAAATTCATTAACTCACAATGCACATCTCTTGGCCTATAGCCTCAAGGGCGCTATTTTTTAACCATTTGCGAATGAAATTCGCGGCTATTAGAGCATTGACCTCCGGACAAATAAGAAATTTGGGAGACAACGAGGGTTATAGTAACTGGGGTACAATACCTGGCATCGTTGGCTTTTCGCAGAATTCGACGTTGGGTTTCTGTGTGGCAAGAATCAAGCTGATATTTCGAGGTAGCTGCAGTATACATAGTAATTTTATTTTCAGTTATTGTTGGAAGGTTATTTCTTAGTCTTTTATAGTACATGCACCAGCTTGGAAAGACAACAGTAGAATTTTGTTAACAAATGTAATACAATGTATGGTATAGCATAAATGCGATCATCCTACTGTTGAGTCAAAGTACAATGTTATGATGGTGACACAGGACACGTGTATCTATATAAATTTTAGAGTGCTAAATTTCACCATACTGTTTAGTACACTGAATTGGAATTCTGGCGCCTTCGATTTTGAATGTTGCGTCTAAATTTGTGTATTTTATTGCAATAATTATACATACATGTATAATTTTCTAGGTAATTTTTTTAAATAATTGTAAATTTATAACTGAAAATAATCAATAGTTGCACATAATAGATATAGTATGTATCATAATTATGAAGAATACTAGCCAATACTTCATTGGTCTAGTAGTAGACAAGTTGTAACTAGTAAATCGGTTCCATAATGCCGATAGAGGGCAGAATGAAATTGAGCACTCTTAACCTGATGTGTGCTATACACATAGCTGTAATTTTGTTATGGTAAACTGAAGCTTCGGAAATACATGTACATGCATGGCTCATAATTCATTGTTGCACGCAACTCGAGTTCTCCGTATAATTACTTGCATCGATGGTGTGTGTATAAATTATGTTCACTTCATTACAATATTTACAAGTAATATTTTATTGCTATGGTCAAAGTTGAAACGAATGACTTTGTGCAATTCCCTGTAGCAAACGCTGGCCTCCAACACGTTTCACGGTTATTTAGGCAAATTTAAACAGATAATTAACCTCTTTTTGTCCCCAAAGCAATGCACCCTCTAAGAGCTCAATTACGCCGAGTGAAACCCTGGCAGGTGTAATATATTTAATATTTCCCACTTGGCCGATTATAGAAATCCCGAGAACATTTTCTCATTATTCAGCACATTATTCCAATTGGCATGCACTCGACTGCTTTCTCGCACGTTCACACTTAATCCGGGTCTTAAGACTTTTTTATTGTCTAGCGTACTCACGATTAACACGTGCACCACACGGCCCAAAGTCAACTTGTTTCGGCTCATTGGCTGAAATGTAAAATTGATCGATAAATAGCTGCTGCACCGCACAGCTGTTGCATTCGAGGATGCTTCTTTTTTTGGGAATTAAAGGACAGGATTAAGAAAGACGAAGGTAAAAAATCAATATAAAAATATACGCCAACAACGTGTCTGTTGGGAAGCCTCAGAGTGCCACCAAACCAGGAAACCGAATAAATTATTACAGTAGCGCTTCTCTAATCCGGATATCGTATAATCTGCTAGTATTTCATTCGCTCTATCGAACTCGCAAAATGGTTATTTGTGTTTGCGCCTGGAAGTGTTATCTGTAAAAGTAATGTCAGATTGTGCCAGCGTGCACCGCACAACTTGAACATGGTGACAAGTGCTAACTCGCTGTTGTGAAATCTTTTCTGATGAAACGCACTGTGGGTGGGATTAATGATGTGGGCCAATGCAAAATTCCTACAGGGACAGCAGAAAGTCAACAGATCTCCTTTTGGAAAGGCATTGAAGCGGTGTTAATAGGATATGTGCACACCTCTGATACAGTGAGCTTCTCCTAACTGCACGTAGGCTTGACTGGGCAGATGGCAAATTGTTCTGTTTCTCGAAACCTAAGATAACCTAACCTAACATAACATATAGCATATAACATGACATAACATAACATAACATAACCTGACCTGATCTAATCTAATCTACAATGTATAACCAATATGCATAGGTTAGGTTAGGCTAGGTTATTTTAGGTTAGGTCAGATAAGGGGTTAGGTTTGCAAGTTGCCTCGCAAATGCTGTTAGGAGAAGCCCACGTTTGCGAAGTGTCCAGCTAATACCAATTTAAGCTTTACAAAGCACTTTGATTGACTTCGCCTGAAAAGAATCTTAATCTTATTAAAAATGGACTGATCTTATTTTCGGAAAGGTTATTTTCATCAGTTTGGAATTTTCAAATCAGGCTCAATTTCATCTATTAACAAGGGTGCTTTACAGGGATTTCAGTTAGCTGGCATTTAATTGACGTATAAGAAAGGCGATATTTCATAGAAAATTTGCTGTCATTTATAATAAAATCAAGCTGCGGACTCCTATGGCGTGCATTGTACACGTAAGAAGTGCCAACCTTGTTTTTGTAATTGTCCCCTGCTTCCAATCGATGCACCGTCTCCTGGGTATTAAAGATGGAGAGTTATGCAGTTTTTCATTTCTTTAATTAAACCCCGGCTAGTGATATATTGGCAGGATCAGATTATAAGCTCGTGTAGATAGCTTGTTCGGAAAGCCAATGAACAAAAACACGGGCAATCTTTTATCCATAGCGAATTTTTATGAAAATTGCTTGTCAGGAAGAGCTTGCTAAGAGGTAAAGCCCATGGGGAGTTTTTTTTCGCATTTCTAATTGATTACTCCTAAAGGCGTGCTACACTGCCTGACGTTTCAGACGTCTTAAGTATATTTGCATGTCATAGCGCAAATAATACCCATTAAAGAGCAAAATATACGAGGCTTAGGCTTCGTCTTAATGTCCTTATATGGGCTTGCATATTGCCGATTAATTTTCACATAAAACATTAGAGCTGGCGCTCACTCTTCTACGCCAAGATTTTATTTGCAGAGAGCAAACGTTGACGTAGTCTAAATTAGTTACAAAACGAGCTCCCGATTAAATGGGCATGTCAAATGTGCAATTTTGGTTAAACTTTTCTTCTTGGGCCTTTAGTACTGTCTGGTGCAGGCACAAACCTGCATTCAGTTATTGTAAAATTAGAAGTCATTTCAGTTTTATGACATTACTTTGTATAAGCTAAGAACCGAAAGCTTATTTAACACTCCGAAAAACGAAAAATAATGAATTTATAAAACCGACGAGGAATTATGAAAAGTTCGAAAGCTGAATGGCTATATTAGCATCGATACACTGTTCTACATGCATGAATATTAAATAATCCTATTCCTTTCGTGAATGGTCGTATTCTGATAATATTGCTTAATGCACCGAAACGAAAACTTCACTGTAGTGAACTAAAACTGCAAACCATCTTCATTTTGGAATTCATATATAGCATTGGGGTATATTTTTACATTGCCTGATAGTTTATTTTGGAGAATAAATTGTTGGACACTAATTGCCTGAATGTTGGTGGTCTCATGTAGGTTTCCGTGGAATAAAAACGTTCATGTACATGTACACAAAAATGTACAGAACAGTTATTTAAGCAATTGAAAACCAGAAAGTTCTGTTCCTAATCTTTTGCCAGTATCTTCCTGCGATCATGTCGTTATCATTTCATGTAGTTTGTAATCATAGCCTGAAACCAAGAAAATGAGATTGTAGAGCAAGCTTTCACTTCAACGTGCTTTTCCTTATTGAATTTCGGTAGGAGCGTCGGTTTTTTGTATTCATATTTTATTTCAACAATGGCATCCACTTCCATTAAACCTTTCTACGATTGTATTCTTTGCCCTCAACCTTTTTTTCTATATATTTCTGTTTCCTGCACTTTTCCAAGACCTCGCCCCTATATCAATTTGTTGAGACGTTGGCTTCAGTCTTTCCTTATTATTACGACGATATTTTTTTGTTTACAACAATCTCTTTTTATTGAGCGTTTTATCTCCATTTCATTATTAATATAAGTTGAGGGTCACTCGGGCCAAATGGCTGCGGGCAAAGAACTTTCTTTTCGTCAGTAAACCATAACTGGAAAGAACATTAAAATATTAAGTTTTAATTATATCGTACCCAGTGTATAAACACGCATTGCGTTATTAAATACTTCTTTGGCCTCCTTGGTAATATGATAAGATAAACGTTTATATTACTGCGTCGATGCAAGTCGGCAGTGTTTCAATTCTCGGTATACTCTATATGATAGAAGAAAGCAGGAAATGTTAGTTGTTGTCAAGATGATAATGAAACGTTATGTAGGAGAAATAAGAGAAGGAAAGATAACATGATTCAAGTAACAAATGAAGTCATGAGGAGGTCACCCAGTCGTGCTGGGAAAGATGAAATTATTGGATAAATATTAAATTGGCAAAAACTATGCTGTTTTCTCACTGAATGTAGCTTAGCTTCGGAAATTCATATAAGTTAAAAAGTATAACCCATAAATAGGACATTGCACCTTGATCGGATTTAACGAAGAATTCTAGTAGAATTATCCATAAAAAATACAAAAATGTTAGCATTGCATGCTGCAATAGAATGAAAGGTATACGTTTAAAATATAGCATTCAATTTAAAATCGTCTGCGAATTATCAGGACCCACAATTAACACTGGGCACATGCCTTAAGAGAACGTGCAATGATGGCGTCAACATTGCTGCTTTATAAAACGCTGGGTTAAAATCAAAGTTTCTTACTTAGTTTGGCAAAATATTTGCCCGCGGTGTTTTTCCATATCACTCGCTTTATTGTTACGTTTTTGGACTTACATCTATATTCATCAATTTTGATACAATTTTTATAAAAAGTTTGCTTAATTCGAAAAGAGTTTTGACTACTGATTCTGCTTGAGATCTGGAATTTATGGCAAATGATGGGTTATCTAAATTAGCGATAAAGTGATGCCAATGTATTTAAACGTTTCCTAACTTATTGTGTAAAATCCTGCCTATAACTTCCTCATACCCATAGCAACATTTAATGAAAGCTACTTCTCTTGGGAAAGTTTTGCTCTCATTTAAAAATTAATGTGCCCGTATAAGAGAAAACTAGGCTGCATTAGGCTGACTATATACATCTCAACTGCAAGACAAATGACCTTTTTAGAAAACGTTGATGAAACCCAGTCTACTTGGGCTGCGTAATTCACCCCCGGAAAGTAAAATTATCTGTCTGGAATTAAAGATGTTTGGACCAAGTTTTAGTGCAGGGCATATAGCCTTACCTGTGCAATTTACTTTCAAGAAAAACTATATATTTTCCTTTTTCAAGTCCGCAATATCAGCTTTGGCGAGTCCTGCAAATTTGTTATTTTGTTTATATGGAACTGGCGACCTATAGCTGGAAGTTTCGTTAAATGTACGTGTAGCTCCCGAGAGGTAATGAGCCAACCAACTCTCATTATGCGCCATTTTTTTAGCCTTTATTACTCTTGTCTAATTTCTTAAACACCTCTTTGGAGAGATTGCTGATAACTCGACTGCGCAGAGGTAGAGGTGTATAAATGTGCGGTGCATTTTGTTTTCATCATCATTCTTCGCATTCTCCCTTCATTCACTCCTATTTTTTTCTCTTTGATTGCTTTGTTTTCGCCAATTTTTGTTGTCATGAGAGGTCTGTACGTCAGTAATGAACCTGATAACTATCTCTGGTTTCGCCATTACGGCAGCTCTTAATTGAATTTAGCTGCCTTTTAACGACGAACTCGCCAACACTTTTTCACAAGAAGGAAACGAAAAGTGCCCCAAAATGTTACTTTCATCATCAACTTTTTCTGGTCCTTGGAGATTACATATCTAAGATCTTATTGTTTTCCATTTCAATCTAGTCTTCGTGGAGCAAATTTGCCGTTCTATCCCATTTGTCTGACCCTCTTATCGTGCAACCCAAAGTAACCTAACCTCACGATTACATGTATACCTAATTTTATATGTAAATTAGAATTACTTGTTACTGAGCCGGTTAATGTTTTGATGGAATTCTGCAAAAGTCTTTGCTGCAGTAGCCAAATCTTATTCCGTAATTAATTGAGGGAAAAACATGAACGTAAGCATTCGCCTAAAGGCAACCTATTCGTACATAGCATCTATATTTGTTGTTTACAAAGGCATGTTGTAGACATGTTTGCTATGTGGTTACTCTCGTTAACTGTTTACTACATATATAAATTAAAAGCTGACATTAATTTGGAAATTAAACAACTATATCAAAAACATAAAAAGTTTAAAAAGTAGTTTGCATTAGGGGCCACGCTAATTTCACAATATTTACATCGCTACGTTTTTCGTATAATGTTAAACATTTCTGTTGAAAAAGTAAATTGTTAAACCGAAGAATAAGAGCTTTCATGCACGAAATGGGCTAGTTGGCTTTCTTCATTTTCCAATTTGCAGCTTCCTCTTAAAACCCGTTACCTTGAGAATATGTGCATGAAAGTAATTCATACAAGATTTTGCTTTCATGATTTTTATTGGTTTTTGCAGCGGTTTTTTAACATTCGTTCATGTGCGGCACGGTCTGACTTTTGTGCAAGAAATTTCCATTTTACGATGCAAGTTATTTTGTTTGCAAAAAACTGCGGCAAAAACTGAATAAGCTGACTGAATATAAGTGATTTTTTTCATTTTTTTCCTGCTATAAAAATAATTTTGAATGTGAGTCAGGAAATGCGAACATTTGTATGCGAGGGTTTATCTTTGAACGAGTTGGATATGAATGAAGTTTTGCTAAAATATGTCTGATGCAGACATTGTTAGGCAAATAGTGTGTACTGCGGATGGAATTTTTAAATTATGACTAATTATTGTAATTTTTAATGAAAGTTTATGAAATATTTATAATGAGCCTCCATTTAAAATTAATTTGTATTGATTGTCAAGCTCATGTTGCCAATCTTGAAATTTCTGGGCATTAACGAACACGCTAATGCCTAAATCTTAATATTGAAAAAAATACCTACATATTTACCGTATATACATAATCCTCAATTTATGTTGATTCAATATTAAAATTAGTATAGCTTAGAGATATATACTGTAATTCTGATATGACGTACTATAACATTCGTCGTTTTAATAATTTTGTCATTGCTAGTTTTCTAGATGAGAGACACCTCATTTGCTTAGAAAATGGATGTAAGATATGCACAGTTTTGGTAGAGATAGGAGCCAAATATGTTGGCATTATTTCGCAAAAATTCGGAAAACATGTGCTGGCTTCTTAAATTGCAGATTTGGCCATTTCGAAGATTTGATGCGTTTTATTTCAACCCAAACTAACGCAGTTAGCATATGTATACCAACTTAATCTTTCCTACATTTTCTGCTTTTTATTTGCAGTCATCCGCCATATTTTTCTGCATTGATTTCTATTAACCAATAACCGTATTGATTTTCTATATAAATGCGAATATAATCTCACTTAAGGATGTGAAAAAGTAGACGATCCCCTCTTAAATGGCGCAATTTCCCAACAAATAAATGATCGAAGATTTCTCCTTCCTCAGAGGTGTAAATTGTGGCGATGTTTATGTGCAGGATGGTGTGGGAGATGTCAGAAAGACGAGGAATGTGCCAGATATTACCAACGGCTGCTTATGGAGCCCCGATCGTAAAATAAGATATTGGTTTCCGAGCTACACCGATAGCGCATAATGTTTTTGTTTTAGATCAAGTATCTGGGAAGAAAGTTAAGGCAAAGGCTGTGATTTATGAATGGAAATGCCCGGATCTACAAATCATTCGGCGAGGAGATCGGAATTGGAAATCAAAGGACTAAGACAAATAGAGTGAAGGGAGACCAATGGAGGCAATGCATAATGAAACGTGGGGAAAAGGGAAGAAATGGAGATAAATAAATGAGAGGGAATGCGAGCAGGCCTGCTGGAAAAAAATCCAAATAATAAATCATTGATTTTTATCAGCGAATTAAACGGTTACGTCGAACCGTGCCAACGCCTCCGCAGGCTCTTTTTTGTACCCAGAAAGCGCGATGGATTATTTACATTAAGCGAAATTTATATTGATCATAAAAGATTTCCGATAACGGGGCTTTTCTATTTTCTTTTTTCAATTCGCCACCTGGTCACATTCCTATATCAACAACGTGCGCTTTAATCAAGGATTTTCAAATGATGTTACCTCACAGTGAGTGGCTGATGCAGAAGAATGGGAAGTAAGGCGGGAAAGCAGAAAAGAGTCTTCCTCTTTAAATCTAATTTTTCGTCAGCATTTGCTGCAATATATGGCATTACTGTATGACCTTTATTTCACTTGTGTGATACATGCTCATTAGAAGAGACTTTGGGCGCATATCACTTCGCATTTCTCAGTATTGATTTTAATATCGTGTTCACGAACAATTTTCGGTAATTAGAAATTTACAAAACCTGCCAATTTTAAACAATAACGTCATATTCCGTGCTTTCATCGTAGCAAATACTGAAAATAAGGCTTCGTAATTGAATTTCGTGCTGACACTTGCCATCGTATACAATGTAGTGTGGCAGATTTACTTCTAGTCATCGACATGCATGCGTCGAGAAAATAGTAATACACTGTTTTAAATATGTAATCAATACTTAATGTAAAAGTTTATATTGCATTTATTAGTTTTTTTCCAAATACTTATACACAAATATAATGATTTAATTAAGTGAAAAGTTAATTAAACCAACTTGGAGATGTGAAAATGGTGAACTTTAATTTACAGTAATTTGTTTACAAAAATTCAGCTCTTTTTCGAATGACCTGAGTAAACCTCATAATACTGATCAATGGATCGTCTTTCTCAGTATTGATGTCGATATCGAGTTCACACAATTTTCGGTAATTACAAATTTACAAAACCTGCCAATGTTATACTACGACGTCATATCACGTGTTTTCATCGTAGGAAATATCTGAGTGTGGTAAATTTACTTCCGGTCATTGATATGCACGCGTTGAGAAATTGTAATACATTGTTTTACATATGCAGTCTCTACTTAAAGTACAAGTTCATATAGCTTTTTCCACGTTTTTTGGAAACGAATTGACACAAATATAATAATTTAAGTAAACTATAATTGAACCATCTTGTTAAATGTGAGAATGGTGAACTTTGATTATGAATAATTCGTTTCCCTAAAATTACAGTTTCTTTTTCGAATGACCCTATGTCAGCTCAGTAAACTTCATAATACTGACCAAAGGATCTGGTCTTAGGTGGTATTTTTTGCAGTTTTTTCTTTATATTGAAGCGCAATCTTTCATAAACAATCCTGTGTAGATGGAGCATCAGTTAGCGTGTATGGATATAGATCAACCTCCTGTCAAAGTGTAAATCCGACACCTAAACAGATTTTGTCAATGTTTTTTCTCTTTCCCTTTCTTACTACTGTCTTTTGAGGAAAGATTTTACGCTGTTTTTTTCTTCAGTAAGGGACACCTCCTACCTAATCTGTCTCTTTGAAAAAGCGTCCATCTGAAGGATTATGGTGGTTGTCATAAATCTTTTCGCTTGCTTGGAAATACGATTTTTTGCAATTCATCTGGCATTAGACCCTCTCAAATCTGTACAAAAGTAATAGGATTTTTATTGCAAATCAAAAATGTTGTTGCGTGAAACCTTCAATTTCAAAAGTTTGATATAGCCAGCAGTAAATGCTCTAGTTTGGGCTGAAGCCATTCGCTTAAGTACATAATCTTGAATACACAATGGCATGAATTCCTGAAACTGTTAAATGAGGTAATTTTGAATGAAATGGTGAAATCGTCAAACCTTAACCGCACTTTGTTGACAAAATAGCACATTTGAACTATCCTCGGACTGCATTCTCCAAAAGTAGAATAAATGCAGGATTGCGGAAATGCAATGTCTGAAAACGTACAGTATTTTGTCTGAATAAGTAATGAGCTCATATTAAAAAACATTTAAATAAATGTAGCTGTTTATTACTATTACTACTTTTGCTTTGAACTTATTTTTCAAATTTACTAACACTAAATTATTAATTTTAATTCAACTTGAGTCGTGTATATACATGAATGTACAATGTAAGTCGTTTGCTTAGCCCAAGCTTAGTTTTTTCCCTAATGAATTTCGAGCCACTCCGCGAATTCTTGATCGTTTTTCATCCCATTTCAGAGGAAATCCACTGTGACAAATGTAAAAAAGCTTTTCTTCTTTTCGTTAAAGTAACAAGTTTTCAGTTAAGCACTCCCCGATGACAAATTTAAGCGTGGTTTAGAACTGACAAAGACCAACCGCGGGTGAAGCTGAGCCTAATTTTGGCAATATTTGCATTTGAATTTTTTTTCTAAGTTTTAAGTAAAGTTCGTAGCCGTGTTTTTATTACCAGGAACCTCGACAATAAATCTCCTATATGGAGCCTAAGCTTTCTCAGAGGGAAAATGCCCTAAGACTTTAACCTTTAAGCTTCTTAAATTTTTTTTCCTTCCACTATTTTTACATTCAGTATAAAAATGATGCCACTGTAATCTGTTTAATAATATGGAGCATGATGGGCATGCGCCGTGAAAGATGACGATTCAAAACCAACTAAAGATTCAGGATTTCAGCTCAACTTCTTGCTTATTTTGACAACGGCCTTGTTATGGAATCAATACCTTTCTTTGGATGCAAGAACGTGCAGCTAAAAATATCTGTAATTGCTATTTAGTTCACATTTTAGAAAAAAGACATTGTGGACTTTAAATTTCACTGGAAAAAATAATTTATATAATCTAAAATTGGTATAACTACATTGTATTATTCTAATTTGTCCGCATTTGTGATTACAATGTAAATTTAAAAGAGCCATTTATATTTATTTTGTTAATGTGATTTAGATTTTTGTGCGCAAATTGGACATAGTGCACAAAACGAGTTTGTTAAATATTTCCTTCGCAAAATAATCTATGCCATTTTGTTCGAATTAAAGGATATCATGAAATAACATATTTTGCACAATATGACCAAAGGAAGTTGTGCAGGCTTATGGAATATACAGTGTATTTTAAATAATTTGCATATAAAAACTACGACTATTATATGATTAATGATATTTAATATCACATTGACAGCTTGATACTTGTATATTACATGTACAGTGTATGATACTTGAAATTATTACAGGCGTAAAATTTATTAAGTCCAATATTGATTAACGAATACATTTAAAGTTAGTTTTTTGATTAGCAACTTACTGCAGCTTTGAACGTCGTAGGACAAATGTAAAAATTAGGAAATTTCAGGGAAATCGAATAATTAAATTTAAGCCGTATTTTTATTGCTCCGCAAAATTAGTGTTGACTAACAATTTAATCTGGGCTTCCTGTGTTTGACTGAGTCAAAGTAACGAAGTAGTGCTTTGCCAATTGCCACCAGTGTCCTCTAATGCCTGATGTAATATATGATGGCTTTCTTTATTATTATAGCCTACTGGCCCTTCGGGATAACGGGCTTTCCCGCCTCATACATATTTTATGACTACCAAGTGAATAATTTTATCTTTGATATTAGCCTAGCGCATTTTTTGAATTAGTTCTTTCAACATTTGGCTGCCATAAAGTTTCTAGATTAAGATGGGATGCCTCGGAGCAGCAGAGTCTAGATAGAAGCTTTGAGGAAATTCAAAATGTCTATTCGCATCACTCATATGGAACTTGCCGTATATTAACTTCAGCCTTGTTTAAACTTTCTCGGCATTTTCTTCTACTCTCTCACTTTGGCATGTTCAAATTCCTTTCGGTGTTTTACGGTCTGACTTTGACTTGCAAATGGGGATTGGTCGCATGACAAATACAAAATAAATCAAGTTTGCTTCAACTTCTTCCACGTGGATTTAGTACGTCAAAAAGCAGAAGTAAGATTTTCTTACTATTGCCGGAAAGGCCTGGCTGAAAAGTAAGCGTCATCGTTTTTTGGATTTTATTAAAAAGTCAGGCTGTGGAAAGTGCTAAATTGCAAATTCATGCTTTTTGTGTTCATTCTTTTTACTATTTTTTGAGGGTAAAGGGTTTTCGCTATATGTAACATCCTTTGAAGGCTTCATGCTGTTTACTTTTGCCTACAATTTTAGCTCAAGTTCCTCCATTATAAGACTACATGTAGTAGCTAAATTTTTATCAAACAATTTAGTAAGATTGCCTCTTTTTCTATTCTATAGCTAGTAAATTCTTGTATGTTGTACCAAATGGGTACTTTAAGGGCGATTACTTTGAAAAAGGATATTGGTTTACTGTAAAATTTTCTGCATCAGAATTCTGCTGCAATTCAAAATAATGCAAGAATTATCAGTAGCTGTATGAGAATAGATTTTAAAAGGACAGAACTATGATTTATTTGAAATTCGGCAATGTTATATGATGAAATATTAAAATAATTAGTCGGTCCTCCTGATAAGATAGGCTATCAGAATGAATCGTTGCTCGCTATCGAATATTTACATTTAAATTTATAGCTTTGGTGGAGAATGAGTTTTCGTTGAAAATTAATGGGAATTGAATATATAACTCTCGAATAACAGAATTATTGACAAAGTTTTCCGAAACCCAAAGGTTCGTGAACTTTTAATGTTGCCCCAGTGCTTGTATATGGAGCATATGTAAGAAGAGTTTATTACGGATGGCGAGAGTTGAATCCCCGACACGGAGATTTATGTTTCTGCTCCTTCCATCAGCATCGTCGTATGGACTGCTGACCAAATCAAGGAATCAAAACGTATAATGTAGTTCTACCCGATTGAATGAACTTAGTGCTTGACTCTCGTATTTCATTTTTATATCCGCTCAAAAACTCAGTTTCTTTGGTGCTGTTACAGCTAGGCTCTCCATTCAACCTGGCACTTTGATAATGTAGACATTGGCATTTTTGGGCTGTCATTTTTCTAGACGAGTAGTGTTTTTAACTTTGAATGCACTTTTAATATTATAACGAACTCTGAGTTTTCTTTCACTTAACCTCGGCTCCTGGCGAAAAATGTATTCTATAAGCAATACATGTAAAACATGTTATCTAAAATACAAAAAAATCATTTGTTTATGACGCATAATGTATGAATTTACATGTAAGTTTCCGTATATGTTATATGTTTTAGGGGTTACAAAATTAGAGCCATTATCGGCAAAAGGTTAATTCTAAGACCCGCCCTTGAAATATACAGTAACTTCTTGCTGGTTTCCTGCCTAAACGGTCTGATTTTCATCCGTAAATATCATGGAAATGGTTCGCGTTTACCCAACATTTCTGTGTATCAATTCACAACTTACCAGAAATGTATACCACATTTGGACGGCATTGGGGCATGATGCAATTATCAAATGGAGCGTACTCTCATACAGGCTTCACGCCTCACTCATGGCACCCCCATCTTCCTGTACACTCATATACATGTATGTTATCCTGGAAATGCTAGCATCTGCCAATGACTATCACTAAAAAGAGTAGCACAGTTGAGAGCATACACCACTAACCTCAACTTTTCTGTTGATGCGGGATGAACTTCTACGAGTAACATTTGAGACAGTCACTGAACACGCACCTGCATGTGTTTTGACTATGTTTTGCATGACAACTAATTTACCTTTGATGTGCACATATGTTACAAAATACTTATATTTCGACCCTATCTTACTGGTATACAGGTAATAAAATGATAACTGTCTTAGCTGTTTTAAATTCATACTTTGTTGCTTATTGTTTTTTGGAATATTGTTTTTTATGTTTAACCAAAATTAAAATTGTAATAGATTTATTTATCTGCCCATCCACCATGCAATCACTGCCAGCATACGACCCGCTAGGAGAAACCCACTTTCGCTTAGTGTTTATGGTCGAACAGGGTCTAATCCGTAGCACAGCTCATTTTTTAATCTAAACTGTTCCAATGGGAGTAACAATGCTAATGCGTCTGGGTTATTCAAATACGGTTTACAAGGGAATTCAAATTTTTTATTTTTTTCTAAAATACATGTATTTAGGATTGTTATTTTAGAATTTAACCAGTGACCATTAATGGAGCTTAACATGAACTTGTAATTATTATTGCATGCATTGTATGCGCAATATTGAATCTACTTATAAATAATTGATGAGCAAATTATCCCCATAAGCAACACATTGTCCGACATTAAAGGGCGAATTTGGAAAACGTTTATTTCTCCAATTCGGATTGGCTAATCTCAATTAGTTTGATATATTGCCGGTAAACACCATAGTGTATATGGTAGGCCCTCGAGTCGAAATGAGTGCTTGGCCCGTTAAATCTTAGAACATCTCAATTAATAAGTGATGGCCCCTAAATGAGCGTTCGGGTGAGTTGTTGCTGCACTTTAAGCATCTAACAGCCCTCATCGTCACTCGACCAGGCATTTTTTAGCCCAGATGGTCAAGGAATAATTAATTGCCCATTTTTGCGCTGCTCTATGATCAAAGCTATGAAATTTATCACATACGCTTGCACTGTCAGCCAGAATTATTAATTTATTACAGCCGATAGGCGCTGTGGAAGCTCTGGCATCTTTAGTTTTTGGTATAGCGTCTCTTTAATTATTAATTTTCAAGAACATCTGTATGGGAAGGAAACCCTTTTTGGATGTGGTCAGATGCAAAGAATGTCTATTATCTTGAAGCTTGCCACCCGCTGATCAGCACGAACTAATCGGTTTTCTGATTGGAGAATGTCGATGGATAGATTTTTTGTTTTCCAGAGCACATAAACTGAGAATTTTCAGTGCCAATATCATACATCTACTCATAAGACGACGTCGCTCTTAGTACGTTACAACAGATCATTTTTTTAGCTAAGATGATAAAACGTTTTAGGCATTTTGCCACTTAAACACTACAACCAACCAATCCATGACAGTATGTCTAACTGAAATTTGCTAAGGCTCTCATGCTCAAGATTACTCTTTGTGGATGAAGGGAATTAAGCAGAAGACGTTCTCAGTTGTAGCCTAATTTCAATAAATTTGAGAAAATGATTCGCAATTCTCATACGTGATTTATTAACAGATAAAATTGATTCATTGCTGGTATAAGGTGCAGAAAAATAACGAAATCAGTCTTTCAATATCTGTTTACCCAAATCTTCTGCATTTTTAATGTCTAGAGTCTAGACAGTTGCGAACTTTCAAACCAATGATATCATGAATCGACATCATTTTTGCGACGTTAATGTTTGTACTTATTATAATTTCTAGTGTATGTGACGTACGTCCTACATGCAAATGCATGTTTTAGTGTTTTGAAAGTTATCCATTTCAAGGGTGAAAATAACTGTCATAACCTTGATAAAAATTGGTTCTTCGGTATTTCATTTGTAATGCATAATTGTATATCAATATATTCTGCAATTATGGAAAGTGGTGCCTCGTTCCTTCGTTCCTATGCACACGATAACTGAAGAAATACAGGGTGGTCAAAAGAAACGGGAAATTTTAAAAATTTAAAAATTAACATTTTTAGTAGAAATCATAATTCATTCTGCTGACCCACAACCCTTGGCCGTTTGTAAACGGACAAACCACCATAGCACCTGAGCAATCAGTGATTGCTATCAGTGAATGCTAACAGGGTGACTTACAATGGTTGGACAATGCAAGTGAAACACCTGTTACATGCGTATGAACATGTATACACGTACTGTTTCTTTATTTTGTTCGACCGCCCTTTACCTTCAATGCAAGAACATTCCTTCTTTTAATGGACTTACAGAATTTTGGAAATTCTCTAGTGGAATGCTAGGCATGTTTAGTTGTTTAAAGAAACGGGAAATTTTAAAATGGTAAAATGAAAACTTAAAACCTCTGTGCAATTATTTTGAATTATATAATGTTGAACAATGTTAAATGCCATTTATACATGTATACACTCGTATTACTTGATAACTTGCAGACGAATATCGGAAATTTCGTCTTCGGTGTTGTCAGGACTATCCTAAGTGTGCGCTTGACTGAATGACGCCATGGTAATAAGATAATTTGTAAATGGAATTTAATATTCTTCAACGCGGTGTACAAAATATAAAGATATTATTTTACTCTTTTAAAATTTCCCGTTTCTTTGGACAACCCTGTATAAACTGCCCCAGTTTTCCATAAACCCAAGTGCCATTTCGCACGAAATATTTTTTCCTCACATATGTAAATTATGCGGTTGCTCCAGCAGGTCGGATGAAATTTGAGCTTAGCTGAGTTTGATTTGCACGAAATGACACATGATAGTCGTTGAAGCATTCTAATACTTGAAACCAGCATTCGTTCAATCGTATACTGAGGGTTTGCATTCGTCAAATTAAGCCTTTGGTCATATGCCTGCCTTCGACATGCTCGCCTGCTTCCATGCACTAGTCTTTCGCCCATGAATTGCTGTGAATTATCACAAATGAATTTCTTCACGCTGGTTGAGTAAACCTGCGGTGCGTCCATGCCGAAAGAATAAAAGCACTTTAAACCACTGCTCGCTGTTTGTTGGCTTTCCCTGCTGAAATTACGATTTTTAATGAAACTTTTTTATTCTGGTTTGGCTAAATTCGAAGATAAATCTTCCATACGCGAGACGTTTATCCCGAACAATCACAACATGCATTATTAATTGAAAAGTAATTATTTAGTTGGTAACCATACAATTCCAAACGGTGATCCCTCCTGATCATCGGTAGAAAACATGTGCTGCACATCTTATTTCTAGGGCCTGATGCCAGATATGGATTGACGTTATTATGCATTCCGATTCCGGCATTTACATGTAAATGGGCCTATTATCCTATTGGAAAACCAAATGTGATGCGCATATTAATCAAGCTTGAAATTGCCAGCAAGTAATAATTTATGGAAATCGTGCGAATTTTCCCATTTTTGGGCGGGGTTTTGAGTGGACTCGACTTTCAAAATAATTTCCACTTAATCTGTTTATCTTATATCGTTTCGTGTACTGAAACCGATTGGACATTACAGTAGGATTCATCTATAAATAAATTAAACATGCTTAACATTTGAATCTCCATTCGCTTTCAACAACGTATGAAAACTCTTAAAATGTTATTAGGTTTGAGTTTGGATTTTCTTGATGCAGGTGTCTGGACTAACGGAACCAGATTACCAGAAATCAGTACACGAGGTCCTGCTTATAAAATATTCACAATTAACGCCGCCATCTTTGTTCCTACCAGCAACTGATCCTGACGTTGCGGTAGAGGCCGTATTAAATAGCTTATTTTCGATGTCATTTGCACTGACGCCCCCATTACTTTTCCAATAGCATGCCACTCAGAGCATAGATTAAAACACCGTAAAGTTGTTTGTTCTAATATACTCCAGAGGATCCCTCTCTCTCTTCTTCACTCAGATGAAATATGCAGATAGCGCTACTCATTTGATGAGAGACCTTCCGTATAATAATTAATCCTATCTGTTAATCAACGTTGATGCAAATACTTTAAATTGCTTTTTGATGTTTTCCCCCTTGACTTGGTTGAAGAATGAAGATTGCAAAGAACGACCCCGTTGGCATGCTCGCAAATATGTCACCAAAACGCCATCTTTGGAGTTATTATTTAGTTCACCTTCAATTACCACGCTGTTTTCAGAAGCATAAATATGTGCATAAACAAAAAAATCGCGATATATGATTCATGCAACAGTAATTTTGCCTAGCTGGCATTACACCAGGTGGTCAACTGGTGATCGTTCATTACATATTGCAGTTAAGGAAAATATACGAATATATTCATATATGATCATACCTGTACTTTTCCCATTCTTGCTGTTTAGATAAACACACTGTACATACGGTACATGTATAAGGTGAAGTAAGATTCTAAATATGGGTGTTGTGCAGAAACCTTTCAAGCGATGATAGAGAATACTTGGAAACTGAAATTGTGTGAAATTTTGTACTAATCTATAGCAAATTTTATGCCTGGTGAGCGAATATAGTTTTGACGTTGCTGGAACTCCTGAGATAAATGTTAAGGATGTACATATATATGTCGATGTAAATTGCATGCACAACCCTTATAATAAAGATTAGCGTCTTATATTCATCTTTAAAAGCCAAGAATGGTATTTAAGATCCCGTACGACTATCTTGAGCAGCAACACCTTTCCTATACCAAGATTTAGGCATTGTAGAGTTTTAATTATTCAACCTTGTAATTTAGATCTTAGCACATCACGCTTGTTGACTTTCGAGTATAATGAAAGCTAGAGATATTTTTTCAACGCATCAGTATTCGAGGGATACCTGTACAAAGCCTTGGGGGATACTGTGTCTGTACAGTATCTACACAGAATTGATTCCAAAATGCAGCTGATAAGTGTTGAATCACTTACGAAATATCTGAAGTGCTATTTCCCGCTCTAATTGTTATCATAGAAGAGCACAGTTAACTTACCACTTTCTTATTCCCGTGAAATAAATGTTGATGGCAGTATTAAAATTCTAAACAATCAGTGTCTTGCTCAATTTTCTTGCGTTTTCTCATCGATCCAGGGTGTGGCTAAAATGACTGCCAATAATTAATACAAGTGTCTTTTGAGGCTATTAGTTAATGTCTTAAATGTCTCCTTTGTTGATTGAACTACACTGCCGACAAAACACTGGCGACAAAGTATTGTATAAGTCAATGTTTGGTCAATTTCTTCTTGAATTTTACAATATATTTGATTTAGATCTAGAAATAATAGACAGCATTTCTGCAAACATTTTTTGGACGTTTAATACTTCACTAGGACATATATCATATTTTTTCAAAGCACAATTTTTCTTAGCCCGAAAAGGCGATATATTATAAACTCACCTGACAGGATACTCCAATTTCTATTTGCGCATTATTAATGCTTTTTTACTACAGTATTAAAAGGCAAGCATGCAGTTACGATTTTTTCCCTGCCTGAAGGCCGTGGTGTATAGAATGAGTTTTAAATTCTATCGCAGGAACCCTATCCCACAAATTCAGATATTAAATTTGCACGCAGTGCATTAATCTCAAATAATAGAGCCCCTGCCAGTGTGAAACAACTGCATTTATTTTCCTTCACATATTAACTATAAACACCATAAATAAGCATTACCTATAACGTAATTCAAAATTCGTCATATACGCTATAGATGATAGCGTTTTCATTAAACTATGCGTTGCCTAGTTCGGCGATAACTTTTCACGTAAAAATCATTTATTGACGCTCGCACTATGATTAAAACAATCAAAATTCAATTTGAAAATTCAATTTTGTAAGTCTATGCAGTGAGCAATATCCACGATTAGCTGAAATGGTAAATATGCATATTAACTTCAGTATGGACTTGATTAAAGAGACCTCATGCTTGTTTAATAAATTATAATATTGCAAGTGGGCGAAGCAACCCAAGTTCATTTTTTAATCAACGTGAAATATTCATGTAATAGGCAATATATGGTGCAGTAATTAGGTTGTATGCATATGCCTTCTTATAGTGTGCATTTTATAATTTTTAATACATGTTTTTGCTTGTATTGTCTATGAGTGAGATGAAACTACCCGTTTTGTGTAATTATGATTTTGTCTTGTTAATTGACAAAAATGCGACTTCTGTAAATCTCGACTATACGCATCATGAAATATATTGATACATGCAAATTATTGTCGGGAAAATTCACTTAAGTTTAGCAACCTCTAACGTTTGTACACTCGTAGGGCAGTTGAATACATGCACATGCGATATTTAGGATGCTGATGACAAATATCTTCACCTAATTAATGTGAAATAAGCAATGCATTTATAAAGACTGTTTTGATGACTTTCCCCATACAGTAATATTATGAAAATAATTAACCTTACTTGAAATCTCGGTTCACCCAGTTTTACAACTCCTTTATGAAAAAAATGGCGTATAACTTACCATGCCCAGAACGTGCCTGTTTGGGGTTCGTCTGATTACTGCATACGTGCTACGCATAATGTAGGCTTGTTTTATATTGTCAACTACATGTACAGTATATGCTGTAAGTTATGCAAGAATTTGATGTTCCACTGGTTTGATAGGTTTCCCGCATGCTTTTAAAAGTTTCAATAGATTTGCCATCAGGTTGCATTAACATTCTGTCAACTATTGCACTAAGCCCAATGTATTACTGAGATTTCGATAGAGAAGACGAGTACTACCTGATCAAGGCGCTGAACGCTGATCAGACGTACTCTCGAAACTTGAGAATATCGTGTGTGTTCCTTGAGTATCATGAGTATCAGGTGAAATTGTTTATCTAATCCAAAAGGTTTCAAAATATCATGCTGATGTTGTTGAAAGAGAAGCGTAGGGAACAACAAAATGAACGCTTGCAGTCAAAAGAACAAGCAGATATTGCCATGATAACCGAAACCGATTTTGCGATCAATAATATCCCTGACAAATGCCAAACGTGCATTGTTAAATTTTAATGGGTTATCAAAATGCGATGTAACAGGAAAATGCTGCATGATTCCTAATTGCTGGCGTTGGAAAATGACCCAACGCCTTCCCATGCATTTGCCATCGATTGAATTAGGATGCTCCAGCGAATTTCTGGAGCTTTCTCTCAATTGCTGGAATTATTTCATTGCAATGTCTGTCGCCTGCCAAGCCCACTGAAAATCCACATGCGTGAACAGTTCCAACATCGCGGGCTTACATAATGAGTAATGAACTCTTATCGTAAACTATGGGTTGGAATGCAATAAAGTTGCCATGTCTGGAATGCCGCCTGCGTGGAAATACGGTTCGCATTTGATCAAATTTGGTGCGGCTACCAAAGATAGCACCCTGATGGGGAAACGTACAAGCGCATGTTTGAAAATGGTTTGCCCTTAACCTGTAAGAGAAGTTATTGTTATGCTCCTCTTGGATTCTGTTCGATGGCAATGAGTTGCCGCCATATGGTTGCAAATAGCGAACTAGATTAATAAGGGCAACGAGGTGGTTAACATGACAAGTTAGTCTTGTTAATGCCACTTTCCGGAAAGTCAGGGTAAATCAGGGAATGTCAGGGAATTCAAGAAAATTCATGAAAATGTCACGGAATGTCGGATAAATTGAAATAGTTTGCATCAGCCAATTGATTAGTTATCATCTTTTATAAAAAAAAGTGTGATAAAATCCATCATTTTCTTAGATTTTTAAAAAATATCTTATGTAAAATGTCAGGGAAATCGACTTAAGAATTTGAGTGGGAACCTTGTACATGCAATTCGACATTTATAATCAAATTACGGATAATCACAAGTTTCAAATTTCATTACACGACCTATTTTTAAAACGGTTTTAAAATTCGGATTTAGTTGCTGCATGATCAAATATTCTCGAAGCCTAAAACATCATTGTTAAACCTTTATATTGTCTGAGCGCGTATTTCTCTCCCTGCTCTGTTTTATTTAATCTTATCGTTGTCTTCCGCTACATAAAAGCCAAATTTGCACGTGTTTCCTGATTAATTACCGAAACCTGAACTCTTCATTTGCATTTGTATTTTCAAGCCTGATGATTCGAGTTGAAATAAAAACCATCTCCAGGATAATGTCGTGATGAATAGGCTTCGGGGAATTGGTAACTTACCATTCATTTGCATAATTTAATCTATTCATTTCAATACGTTATATAGGGGTTAAAGTTGCGAGGCTCTGCGCTCATGGAGGCATTTCTTACATGGTGCCGGAAGCCTCAAATAGTGCGATTCATCGTTTAGCGCGGGTGCAATATTTGTCATGATTTCTGAATTCCCAGAAAGGGAGAATGCCATTGTGCCATGATTGATTGGTAATGAAATGGCGATGGAAGTTGTCGTTTTCACTTTCCTATCCTTGTATTATCCGCAGTTAAGGCCATAAAACATTTCCTTAGAAGTTGTAAAGGCAGTCGCTAGACTCTATAGAGTTCTTTGACCAGGTCAGAGGACGTCCCTCATACATTGACCAGACGAATCAACAGATCTGCAATGGGACAAATTTGGAAATGATCTAGGTGTTTTGAATTTAAAATTTTTCCCAATTCGCGAATTTCGCTTTTACATGTACAGTATTGGCATTTGTTGTTTTCATAGTTTACACTCATGTACAATATTGGCATTTGTTGTTTCCATAGTTTACACTCATGTACAATCATGTCCTCATATCGAGTAAACATTGCCGTCTTTAAGGGACGAAACCCCAATTCTAAGTTATATCCATGTAAGATGTTCACACAGCCAGTTTCGCGGTATTGGTCCCAAAAGTGGTCGTGCTGTAGGATAATATACATGTATGTGGTCCGACAAACTCTAATTGACATTTTTCTCTGAACAGTATCTGTCACATGGTTAAGAAGATAATAGATGAATGTCTTTGAAATTCCAATTAACGTCATACATGAGACTGTATTATCATTGACTTGCTAGAAACATTTGTTACTTTTGGGATTGACACAGGGAAAGTTGTAGTGTTGCCTCTGAACCTTAGCTGATAAAGTATCGGGAAATTACATCTGAAATGCGGGAAGATAGATGAGTCTGATATTTCTTGAGATTGACCATTTGATTTATGAGGTGTTTCTTCGATTCTCCACCCTCAATATAACGTGCAACATTGCAATTATTTAATACGAGCTATTTTCTAATCATACCAGGTGAGTTTCAAAGACCCACCAATGTTTTTGATACGTTAATTTGGAAGGAATCTGCAATTCGAATATTTCCGAATTGTATACATGACAACGTTGGAATTCTAATTTCCAACAACGAATTATAGCAATTATTCCCTATTAATATCATTGACCGACACACCACGCCGCATTCCTGCGAATTTCCGATGCTCAATGAATTCTGCGTTCCTTGCCTAATTTTATCAGTGTTGCCAGCGTAGGATTATAACAGAGAAGTCAGGCAGCCGGGGGAATATAGACGGTGAGATACAGCATGCTAGCGAGCAATTCCATCGCCAAACTAATATCCTTAATTAATGAAACTCCGAGAATTATTGTACACTATAAAGAAGGCGAATGAGAACGAGAGCAACGATAACGAACCTTTGAATAATTAGTTGTTTTTGAGTTCATCGGTTTCTGCAAGGTGCCCTCCCTATCTATAAATAATCCCCCCTTTAGTGATCAGCTTTGCGGAAAATTTTCCGAGACAATAATTATGGAGATGCTTAAGTTTTCCGAGTTGTTCCAGGCGTCGCAATGCATGCGATGCACAACTAGGGCAAGTACTGTAGTCGATACTGCTTACCCCTAGCAATGTGTTTTAATTGCATCGCCTATGCACGTACATCTTTGTTTGCATGGACGAGAACGGGTATTGGAAAGCATTCGGGATGGTAGATCATTGGAGCTAAAGCAAATAGCAGAAGACCGCAAGGCCGAGTTTGCTTTCTACTTGGTAATTAGCCTTTGCTCAAAAGAATTTTAGATCATTATTCTTGCGTGGTTTTGGCCCCATCATCTATTGCTTTTATTTACTGCTAGGGAAAAGCGACGTAGGCCTATAGTCAGTTTGTCAATACAGACGTCGTCGTGTGTCCTGCTTCCCCCTTTTCAATTTGTCTGGATGCCCTGGCATTCGGACAGGACATTAGTGGCCATATCCGGATGCTTATCAGCGCCCTAGTGCACTGAAGCTGCCTTCCACAGCCCCATAATTGGGAATGATTCACACTACGAGTCGTTCGGAAATTAGTTTTATGATTGTGAAAACATTGATTACTATATTTATGTCTCCAACCATTGACGGTTAATGAAGGCTGGGAGAAAAGTTAATCTGTTTGGACAGCTTGCCCCTAGTTATGTCATCAAGAAAAGATGGGGTGCACTGTATTTACAGAAAAACAACTTGATGTAATGGGCATGCATGTACATGTTACATGTTTGACACATGTTAATATTTGAAAATGATTTTTTTCTTCAAATTTATGAATTGGCAATGTATCTACATGTAAATGGTGTGGTTACTTGCGATAGCTACCGTATTTTCTTGGGTAAGTACAGGGTTCCCACAGAACATGGGAATCCTGGTATATCTAGGAAAGTCAGGGAATTTGTAACTGACAGGGAAACCTGGGAAAGTCAGGGGAAATTTTAATTTTTTTTTTTGAAAAAGTTAGGCGATTTCCTAACTTAATTATAAATTCAATCCAGAAGGTAATGTATATGTATTTTGTATATCGATTATAACGTGCACCGTGGTTTTTAGCTAAAGTTGACATTGCAAATGAAGACAAATTACAGTATGGCAGACTATAGGCGTCAATCCTAAAAAAATAATTGTAATTGAAATTGACTAATTGATGTGCGCGTGTGCATATGGCTACCAAACCTGAAAAACCGGTTTTTGTAGTCATTTGCGGATGCGCACACCAATGAGTCAATTTCAATTAGAATATGTTTTTAGGATTGACACCCCCTATTTTTTAGGATTGACACCTCCTAATACCGAATTTCATCAAACAAAACAAATTCCGAGCGCCTGAGTAGCCCTTAAAAATGCTTTTCAAGCCAGAAGTGAGGAACCATTATACACCATTTCGCTACAAACGTATAGAAATCAAGCCATATTTATCAATTTAGGTTATCCAGTTTTGTTGCGTATATCATTGTGTTGCTATAAATATGCATTCAAATGCAAAAATGAGTGCACATTCGTTTGAAGGTTTACAAGAAGAGCTTAGCTAATTGCGCCAAATATCCTGCACAACGTGAAATTTACACTAAATTGCTAATTGAATTTATGCTTTCCTGATAGCAAATGTTGTATGCACTAGTGAAGTAGTTGTAATTTAACGATCGCTATATGCTGCTCATTAAAGTGTAGTTCGGAATGAAACATTTTGAAAATGTTGCGAACATCATTAAAATTGATGAAAAATCGATGGAATCCTCTCTTCTATTCTCTTTCAGCGTGGGTGCGTAACTGGCGCCAACTTCAAGCCAAAACGGACATTTTCAACTAATCTATAAGTAAAGTCAGTTGGAATTTGTAACAAACCTCGTATGCAAAACTGCGTTCGAGTACGTTAGAAAGCTAGAGACCAGGATTTTAATTAAATTTATGACTTCCGTCTACTTACATGTACATTATGCCACGTTTACAAATGTGTTATCTCGCAGGTTTTAAGCTTTGGCATCACCAGATTTAAATTTTAATTTGTGTGTTGGAATGTGTGAGCAGAAGTAGAGTGAAAAGCGAGCCAATACTGTATACACTGCATGTGAAATGCCTTGTGCCCCAAAAGTATAAAAATCATAAAATACGAAACGTAAACTGAAATGTTAGATTTCAGCCAATTGTATCCACTACTTCAATATTAAATCGTGGACATATTTCGCTCTAGGAAAACAACTGCAAAAAATGCGAATACCATTTGATATTTGAATACTTTAATGTCTCGTTTTTATATCCGCAAGCGGAAACTTCGTCGTATCTCGCTATAACCATTTTTTGGGAAAATGCAATTTTGCTCCTACAGTTGCTTTTTTCGTAAATTAGATAATTGCGTTAAAGCATCAGTGATCCGTGCTCTCAGAATTAACGCAAAGTTTTCTCGCAGGCCCCGAATGTGCCTTAAAAAGTTAATTGAATTTTCTGGGTACGATGGGCTATTTTTTCTCTCGCAATCGCAGATTATTTTTTTACGAATATACGGCGGGCATCATCTGCAACGTACTTGTCATATTTTTTAAAACTTGGTATTGGGTTTAGCCTGGTGTAGCCGGGTAAGCGAATTCGTTTGAAAAATGCCAAAAATGCCCTTTCGACATATCTGGAAATCCATATTTTGTTATTTCTTCGTCAGCTACGTCCCACTGTAATTTAATAAATGCCTTTGCATGCAAGACCTGCACTTTAAAGCCCAAAAGCTTTCTATTTTCTTCTATTGAACTGCAATTCCTATTTGATTCTTCATTTCCTTTTTTCTTGCCACTGCCTTTGCTTATTTCTTTTTTTTATGTTTTTCCAACGCTCACATATTACTTTTCCAGAGCCAGCATTGAAATGCCAGTCAGGTATACGCCAGTGTTGAGAAAAAAGCATTTTTTTACAAGCCTTCACGGGAAATTTATGTTGAATGATTAGACTAAATTCAATGATATATATAATCCCGCGAGTGTTGGGCTCAATTTTGTTACTTTGACGTTACCAAAACTCCTGCTGCAGCACTTAGTGGCAGCCATCACCCCTTCCACATCGCCTGTAGTATATAGCCAAGTGCACTGTATAATGCACCGCTGCACTTGCTCCCTGTAAGCCTGTGAGCTATTTATTAGATGGGTCAGGGAACTCCAAACGACACTATTTTGATGCAATGCCAGTTTCAGTTTAGTTGCTAAGCTAAAAGGTTTTTCTCGCTCTTGCACCTGCCTCCAAGTTGACTTTAAAATATCAAACGACTTAGCTTTAACTGGATGTTGGTGACGCCAAAATGTGTGGGTTGGAAAACCAAACATTAGGAAGTTACTGTTTAAATTTCCTATAAAATTGGTCACTACTAAAAAGCAGTACTCAATGTGACAAATTCGTTTAGTAGAAAGTCCATATATGTGAAGAATCATATGTATTCTCCTTTAGACAAGCAAGTCGTAAAAGATGGTGTGTAAATTCAGCGTCGCATCTTAAAATTAATGTTAAAAGCCAGACTAGATTAGCATTGCTAGACATATACTGAAATATTTAGATGTAGATTATTCCATAAGCATTAAGTTTCTAAGGAATTAAAACTAACTTCATTGCTGGGAGAATTGCAACGCTACAGTTGCTATAGTATAGGTTAGTCGCATTTATAAATGAGTGGTTTGCGCAAAGAATACCAAAAAAGCTACCAGACGAGAATATCAAATTTAAGATTCGATTTATTATTCATAGTTTCATAACTGGTAATTTGAATTCATCTTGTACAGCTAACTAAAACTTATTCACTTAGGAGACTAAAGTTGGAAATGGCACGACTGTATTTCTGTTAAAAAAATCATTATCAACTAAGTTATTTTCCGGATATTTATTACACCCTAAGCTTACATGCAATATGTTAATGGTAAAAGGATAACTTATTGATGTACACTACGGAATTCAGACGGGAATTAAAATACATATGTAAATGAAAACAGACGAACATAAACGGAAGATGAACTATTTTACTGTTATCGATTTTTTTTAAAAACTGTATCGTTCAATTTGTGTGATTAGAAAGTTAGAAATATTAGTGGTAATATACATGTACATAGTGGTATGTACGTGGCCAGACTCAACGTTTATTTGTGGCCGAAATTTACTGTCAGATTTGGGAATGGCCACCACCACTGTAAAACTATAAAGCAATATCGTTCGGCATACACATAATGTATGAAGTGGCGATTGTGTTCAACTTAAATGTACAATGTACTGTACTGGAATAATCGTTACACCCGTAATAAGAACGAACAACAAAAGGTAGAAAGATATGATATTATCTTCACCTTTAATATCTTGCTCAGTTTTTGTTCTGCAGTATCAAGCCTGTTTTCTTAAAGAGGAGAAACTTTGTAATGGCTGCATTTGTTCTTCGCCAGTGAGGTTGGCGTTGAAAAGACGCAAGTTCTCTAGTAAATTCTTGCGCAGTTGTTGCTTCCTGATACACGGGGTTTTTCCAAGGCTCTCGAACACCATTCCTTGACTGATGGTATCCCGATGATATGATGATAAATGCGTGTATAGCTTACTCCTTTCGATTTTCGATCAACCTAATTTCCAGGGGTGAATTCATCTTCCCAAGCTGTTGTAAATTAGAAAATTAATTAGCTCTGAAAGACAAGCCACGACCATCATTAATCCAGCGGATTGGTGTCTTTCAGCCATCCATTCCTGCGTTGGCATTATTGAGGAGCTCGGCAGTGCGGACCTCATGCCCTCGTGGGTCGTTGATTAAAAAACTTTAATGCCAACCTTAATTGTACTGGCACCGATGATTTCGGTTATATTTCGCGCTTAAGGACTCCAATTACAGCGAAACTGTAAGACGTTTGCCTCGCAAACTAACTTTGCATTACTGATTGGTGATTTCACGAAGGCCATAAAACCAACGAGAAAATAAACACTTTTTAATTTAAATATATTGGCTATGATCAGCCTTTCCTAGAGCAGTCAGTCTTCCGGACTCCATAAACGGCTACAGGACTAAATGGGTCTTTGATGTGAAGCAATAATTTGTGTAACGCTGCTCTGATGGCTGCGGATCACGGCTATTTTTGATGTTAAGCTTGCCCATGTACAGTAGACGCCTGAATCGAGACATTTATGCTGACAAAGAGCCAGTCTCTCTGCATTTGTTTCGGAATTTAATTAAAAAGTGTACTAACGAAATGATCTCGTGGTGTGCAGCACGCATCATTGATCTCGTCAAAGAATTAATAACAACACGCAGGCGCAGTATAAGTGTCGATATCTAAAAACGCGATTTATTACAGACAATTGTCTGTAATGGGAGCAAATACTCAGGAACTATCGTAATTTTAATTATTTGTTATTATTAGTTTAATAAATCGCGTTTTTAGATATCGACACTTATGCTGCGCCTGCGTGCTGTTATTAGTTCTTTGACGAGATCAATGATGCGTGCTGCACACCACGAGTACATTTACAACTTTAGGAGTTTGTGTACAGTATAAATGTACATTATTAGACAAATATTAAGGTAGACTTTACATATGTGATTTTCAGAGATGTTCAAATGATTTGTTATGGTAATTACACGTTCAGCACATCGGTTCGTATCAAAATCTACCGTATACGATTGACAAGTACAGTGGTAATATGAGATGCGCATGCTCACAAGGTGATATTGTTTGGCTTTTGTTTTCTGAGTTTAATTGGTTATCTTGTCATTTGAAAAGTTTCCATTTCGTGAAAAAAAATTGTTCAACACGTTTGCATGAGTTGTGTGGTACTTATTGTACTTGCAAAGTTTTATCAAGCCTTTTGACATCGAAAAGTTGGCGATTTTATTATGAAATACTACGAAGTCTGGAGTCATACTGTAGTTTGTCGACTTTGGGCGTCAAAGTTAGAATTAATTTAACTCACCTGAAATAAAATGTTGTTTCATTTGGATAGCCGTGAGACAGGAATTATAATTTCACACGCTTGAGCAGCTGCCAAAGTTTTTTCATCTTCAAGCTTTTCATGCATGCATAATGCAAGTTAGGTGTGTTAGATCTCAATCAATATGCTTTATGGAAAGGAGAGGAAAAAGTATTTATGAATCTGCCTGAAATATGCGCAACTTGTCATGCAAAACAGTTGGTATGGTTTAAATCATAAAGGCGCTCAGTTATTAGTTTCCCAAAAATATTTTTTTCTTTTATGCTTCACACATGAGTCGTTCGAAGCATTTGTGCATTTAGCAGAATTAATAATGGATTAATTTCGGTGCTCTGTATCCAGATTAATGCATGTCGTTCTTTGTGGATTTCAGCTTCTGCTTCAGCTTCCATTTGGCATTTTTTCTTTGTTACTTCACAGATGTGAGAAATTTTCGTAAACACCTTATTTCTACTTGAGAGACGAGCGAAAGCTTAAATTCGATCATCAAAGTCCTCCATTCTTATTTACAAGTTTAAAACTATGTTTTGCAAATTTTGTGTTGTGAAGTAGCATTGTAAATGCATATTAAATGAAAGGCGGTGAACAAAATTTTATTTTATCAAGATTAATAAATTTCACTACGTTTTAGGCATTATTTAATTCATAAGCACCCGCTAAGTTAACGTTCGCTCTTTCATGCCAAGTTATTCAATAAAAATAGCTTTATGTGAATGATAAGCAGCGTTCATGCATTATGAGACGTTTTCATGTTATTCAGAAATGCGTGTATGCAAAATGTTTCAACCATTTTTCTTTCAGTTAGCCAGGAAATTTTTCTAGATAACGCCATGAAGAAGACGAATGCCCAATTTTAATTAAAAATTCCTTTGGCATTTTTTGTTAAATGTTTACGCCTTACCCCTTCGTTCTGTTGATCTTAAATGGCCTTATCGAAAAACTGACCGAAAACTCGCTTTGGCACTTTCAGGAATTTTGTTAGAAGCGATAATAGATGTCTCCTTAGGGAAATTACACATTTTGACAATTGGCTTTGAGTGGTCAGTGCCAAGACTTTTAATTCCACGGGATGTAGTGGGGTTAACTCATTCTTGTCATGGAAGCCACGTCTTCCGTCCTCTTGACTCTTAACAACTCCCTTGATTAGACATATGATGGAGGATGGACAAATGGTTGAAAACACTTAAGCCTGAAAGTATTCTGTCATGGAATGTCACCATATTGAATTTGGCGAGATCAATCGCGGGGCTTTATTGGTACAGAACTTAAAGGTTGCTGATATTTTTGACACACTTTTGTTAACTTCTTGAAAACAGTTTTTGAATTTGAAGATGCTGCTTGAGAGTAAATTCGATTGAAAGATCCGGAAGGATATATCAGACAAATTGGATAAAATATAGACGCGATGTCTGTATGTATTTTCGCAACACTTAATGTATAGTAACACATTACAAATATTCTAGAAATCATCGCGACGTGAAATAGTATGTGAATCAGTGTTAATATCTAATTTAACTGTCATAAAGTTAGCATAATCTACTATGAAATACCTATTTTGTGGTACTGCGACAAGGTTCCCCCAGGCCTAATGTCTGGGAGATTGTAAAAGCATGGAAAAGTCAGGGGAAATGTATCTACTTTGAAACGTCAAGGAATTCAGCAGTAGTAATACATTTTACGTACATGAAGCCAGTTAATGGTGAACGGAAAAATAAGAGTTAAAAACCAATTCTGTGGAAGAAATTGATAATGAAATTGTCGATTTAAAAAATAATCGAAATTTTCTGTTTATTACTGAAATTGTGTGTTCCCTCTCCTGTTTATGTTCAATAGCATTAAATATAGCATTCCTAACATTGGCATTTACCACATTTATAGGTAAATTTGTTTTAAAACCTGAAAAAGTCAAGGAATTTATATGCGACCATCACCATGCAGTTTAGCTTAAGACTCGAAACCGATTGAGAAGAATGAGGGATTTCTCACTCTTGTTTTTCAAGGGAATTTTCTTAGCATGCAAGTTAGACTTCAGATGACAACTTTTCCTTCTCCAGTGATAAATGAGTGTTAATGAGAGAGGCACTAAATCTCATGCGTTTGCCTCCATTTAATCGGTTTGGTTTCTGCCTCTACATAGACCCACTCTCATGAAAAGCTTCCGAATGCTATATTGCGCCAGCGAAAATATTAACATAGGCAGGCCTATTAAGCGTTGCCCTATATTCCCCGCTTTGAAATTCATCTCAATAAACACGTATACGTGCACTTTTGTTGCTATCTATACCTCAGTTCCTTAGTGCATATTTATGTTCCTTTCCAGCGTGTCTTATTCTCAGGAGTACTGCAAAAAATGTCTTTAAAATCATGCATACGCTATACCATCTTACGTTTGAGTGTATCTAATCCTCTAATTCCAGCATGTTTGAATACAAACTCTAAAGGATTTTTATCGAATGATACGCCAATTCCGTGCATAAGTAATCGTACGTGGAAATGAGATTAATCATAACTGCATGCACGTTTTACCGAGAATGAGCTGAAAACTGAAATCGATATGAAAGGCTCTTGGAAAAATTAATGGAAATTTGGTAGCATTTAAATCGATATTATTCTTTCAATTAAAAATATTACGTCTTATAGATATTCTATTAATGCACGTAGTTTTGGACTGTACATTTAATTGTAGACTGATGAATAATTAGTGTTAAGTCAATATAATATGATTTAAAATACCGGTGTTTTTAATAATTGGATTGGTGAAAAACAGGCTTTGGATTTTTTAATCTTCAAGTACATTACCAAATACCTGTGCTACTAGCCATAACGTCATAGAATCTTACTTTAAAAAATTGCTAGTTGTTGATACAGTGTACATGTGCAGTATAGAATGTAGTGTTGTAGAGTATACATTTAATTTGTATACTCACTGATTGCACATGTAGGAATAAATGCGTTATGCATTTGCTATGGAATAAGTGGCCTCCAGCTGTATTGAGTTATACATGTATTCATATTACATTATCTTGTCTTTTTTCCTTTTGAGCTGGGTTTTTATCATTAACTTAATTATGCTGCGTCATACTTAGTTTTCTTTCAAAATTATAATTACTTTGTTCCTTTAATGCTAATATGCTCAACACATGTTTTCCATTTAGAAAATTCATTATGGAATTCGGTCAAATAAATTGCTCTTAATATCTTAAAAACACATACATGTATACCATTTTTAGATTATATCATCTTTAGATGCCATTTCTTCATTTTAACAATCAAATGTTTCCGATCTGCAAATAAGACAAATCTTAGATTGCTCCATCGTTAGTTTCACTTTAAAACTTGTTTTATTCACCATTTACACTAAACTAAGTTTGGTGGGAAACTCAACTAATGGCAATAAAGAACCTTTATTCAGTGTGGCTTTAATTTATGTGAAACTCTACTTTAGGTCTTTATCTGCGTGTCTTTCGGTGCGAAAATAGATGACAATAGCTGATCATTAGAAATTAATTAAAAATAATGACAGCAAATTGCCTGGAATCTTGACAATACCATCGCAGCTAAGTAATGTCTCCTATAAACTTTTAATTCACCAATGTTTGCCTTGATAAAGCAGCAAAAAAATGAATAGAAATTCAGGACACGTAAAAGCCCAGACGTTTTCTGCTCTCAGAAAGTGAACCCATAAGACCTCATCGTTCTTAATTTCACCAAAGCATGGCCTCGGGATTGTGCGAGAGCTGAACAGGAAGCTTGACTTCCAACGACAGGAAACTAATGTCTGTTTTTATCTGAGTTGGTGTCGCTCGTGGAGGAATTACTACCTTGCTTAATTTTGACGATTTATTACCTTTGCATTTTTTCTTCTGATGCCTCTTTTCTTGCTTAATCGCACTGGATTTGACAGGTGAAATATTATGACTGGCTTTGACATTTGATTATATTTTAAAACAGCGTTTTCTTCATAAATCTCCCTTGCCAGCTGGATAACTGTGAGCATTTGGCGAAATTTACATTCCAAAATCACCGGAAATGTACTTAATTACTTTTTAATTACTCCGCTATTAAACATTCTCGTTGTACATGAGTCTCCACATGCATTTAGAAAAAACGATCTTGAATCTCTTGATTATCAACTGACGTTTGTGATGCTCGTGTGAAAGAGATATAAAAGACTGTTTAATCGGGAGTATTTTGACTTGTATTATACAGATGAATACAACATGTCCAGAATTTCGTTATTTGAAAATTAAATTTGTTTTCTGATTCTTAATGTTAAACCAGCACAGTTCCTGAATATTTCTGATCGCACTTTGTAATTTGCTATGACTTGCCATGACTTGACAGTTCAGTGAGGTTCTGAAATTTGTGAGTTTATATGAAATCAGAATTCATTAATGCTCTATAATGCATTTCTCGTCTAATAACGAGTCAGATGGGATGAGCTGCACAGCCCATCTAGTTTTATTGAACTGGACTTACACGAGATACATTCATAATCGTCAGGTTTACAGTTTACTGCTTTTTGTAGCAATAATCTTAAAAAATATTTTAAAGATTATGACCGGAAGGCTGCTTCCCCTCGCTGCTTGACCGTCATTTAATATAGGATGATGGAAATGAGGGCATTAATGAAACTGCGATAACGGAAAGTAGTTTCTATCATCCAAATTGCCAGCGAGTTCTGCAGCAATAAAAACAGCGTCCACACTAGGCAATATTTGGATGTTTTTTATGTTGGTCGAGCTTTGCCGCATCTTTATGGCCTCGTTGGAAACTGCAGAACGTTGTTAGCAAATTGTGTTTAAAATTCTACCACTGGAAATTATTTGTTAGCGTTGTGCCATTGCCTGCAAATTTATTACCAAAGTGTTCTTTACTGCATCATTTATTTGAAAGGAAATTTTGAAAACCGCTATAATGGGTATTGCAACAATGGATTCTGCCCCATCAATAAACCTCCCATCGAGTCTGGTAGTTGCCGTGAGACCGCCTGAGGCCTTCTGTGATGGCCAATCCACCAAGGGCTAACCGAAAAGTAGCCTAATTTTCACCGTTGGCTATACATGTATACATTTTCACATACATGTACATGCGCTGTATAGTGGCTCTGGTATAAACGTAATTGTTTCGCATGCATACATGTATGTGAAAATTGCGCTGCTGTCATAAGTTACTGCCTGGTATTTAATGCTGATTAGGTGTAAAGTTGGAAAACAACATCCAACAAATTAGTTCAACAAGCTTGTTTCGAAAACCTTTCCATTTAAAACTTGCTCGCCCTTTCCATAAGGAAAGTAACACATTTTGTAACCCGCTAAGTGCGTTTAAAATCCGCTTTCTCCCTTCACAAACAAGGCAAGTAATTACTTAGTTAATTGCTTTTCTACGGTATGCTCGGTTTTATCTGACGCATTAAAATAGCATAACGGCAAATTCAATATTCCGATATATACAGTATTTACCCCTTAAGTAGCTTTATTGCTCATTTACATATTGGTTTTCTTTTATTAACGTAGTCGTATAAATTATCGGAAATGTGGTAATTCGGATAGTGCGTCACGGTGGAGTATTTCTTTTCTGTCGCTGAAAAAGTGCGAAATTGCGGTTATGATATATGCGAGTGCATTCCGAGGGCATCAGTGGAGGAAAAACTAAAATACTGTAAGTTATATACCGATGATTCTCCCGTCTATATCTTTTCTTGTATGAAAAACTTTAAATTAATGAAATTACTTCTTGTTCCAACAGAATATCATTCAACTTGGTGAGTTACAGCACTTTGATGATAGAGATGTCCTAGAATATGAGAATATTATACGATTATATTGGAAATGTCCATTTTGCAATTGCGTCATTATACTTCTAGCCATGGCGCTTTTTCTCCCCCTCCTTTTCCCTAACCCCATTCAGTCTCTTTTCCTTTCATTCATCTTCCTTGGCTCTTGTTCCATTTTGCCCGGAAGTCAAACAATAAGTTCTCTGATGGTCTTTTGCCGTCCTTAAAGCTGTACCATCCATGCATAGGCAACGTTACAGCAAATAGCATTTAACAGCGACCGTTAAGTCGTTTCTGTTGTTGTTGTTGACTGCAGCTGGTTGACAATTTCTCGCATTGCGTCCGATGGAAGCTTTTTAGATGCCTGCTCACTTTATTATCCGAATTCCGGGAACGGATGGCGCACCGACCTGCATTTTGTTAGAAATATGGCACTGTATCTGGCACAAACGCCATGAGATACTGCCACTGGTGTATACATGTAGGCGGTATATAATAAAGTAGCTGATTGGTGATGTGGAAATTGCACATTAACGACACCCTCGGTCTCTGTGTTGGAATCTGGGAATTGCGAGGGGCTTTTTCTGAAACCCATCATGGCTATTTCACTTTCCTCGCATATTATTTATCGTTTTATTAAACCATGCATCTATGCATGAGTGATAACGCGCGCTCAGATTGCTGGAATGTTGTTCAGTATATTTTCGAAGGCAGTTGGTATAGTACGTATCAGGTTAAGAGTGCTGATTTCGCTCTGCCCTCCGGTGGAAATAATGAACCTTTTTGACTCTATCACAATATGAATGAACATGTATTAATTCGCCTACTGTAATTTCTATTGGAAACCATATTAGCACGTTCACTAATTTGCACGTGCCTGAGTTCCGGCGCTTCCGATGTTGAATTTCGCGCCTAAATTTGTATAATATTTTAGCAACTACAAGTATTATGCGCGTTTTTTTCTATAGGTGAGTTTTTAAATAATGGTGAATTTATAACTCAAAACAGTCAATAGCTAACACTATTTCAAAATATATTAAGGTACTACGATATAGTCTTAGTAGTCAAGTAGTAAATTGGCTCTATAATGCCGATAGAGGGCAAAGTGAAATTTTTACAAAAGTGACTGGCACGAAGTTGACCATTCCAGGAACTACAGTTGTACACGTGCATGTAGGCCTAATGTTAAAAGAATGCTTTTCCGTTTTGACCGCAAATCATTTCTCATGGCAAATCATTGACATTTCGTTGAGCTATCTGGAAAAATGTCTGTTTCTGTTATTGAACAAATATTTCTAGACGAAGAAAATTTCTCCTAAATTGCTACTTTGGGGAAACGAAATGCTTCTGACACTCCAGTCGTGTTCTCCAAACCATTGTTTGTTGCTTAAAAATGCTTCCCTTTTGTACAGTTTTTCGGGCGGCATATTGTATTTTGCGCATTTGATTTTGATGTTGCTCGGGCAACCGATGCGGGTTACTATAGTGAGTGCCTTCATCCTTGTGAGAAAACATTCATCACTTTTCTTGAACTGCCATGAAATGCGCATAAGAGGCACTCACTGAAGTCCATGCGCAGCGTCTATCCTTGGCTTTTTGCATTCCCACTCATAATGACACCGTGAACGCTTCGCAAATTGCACTCAACGATGTTTACACCGAGATGTAATATGCAAATAAGATTGGATTTTTTTTAAAGGTCGACACGCGATTGGTTGGGCCTTTTCGCCATCATCTGCCAGGGTGAGAAGTGCTTCACGGCAGGTGTGGAAAGGAATAACTAGCAGGTGACGTCATACGTTAAGTATGAAGACGTGTCCTGATTTGTACATGTGAGGGCACTCGTGGAGCGTAGAAAGTTGTCATATACAGTATAAATAGCGTCACATAAGCGTGTAAAATAGCCCCAAAATTATTATCTTACAATGTTCTTATTTTTGATCGTAGTGCTGCCCATTTACAGTATGCGCTGTAGCCTCTTCGAAAAAGTTGGCTTCTTCTAATGGCTCGTGGGCTGGCAGTGATTGCCTGCGGTTAAGGCTGTCCAAAATTCGAGTTTAAATTCCGTCATCCTGACGTTGTGTGACGCCATCTCAATACCTGCATGCATGAAAATTACTTCGACATTTTCTCTTTGAAATTCTCTAATAATGGAAAAATTTTATTTTTTCTCCATGAATATTAAGTCGTTTACTAGGGATCGTTCTCTTTTTATAGATAATTAAAATCCTCCGTTGATTTATAAAAAAATAAATAAAGATGACAAAAAGACGAAAGGTCATTCGAAGGTAATTTGCCTCACCTGCGGATGACCTTTGAATTTTTGCCATGTTTTATTTATTTTCTTATAAATCCAAGAAGGACTTTATTTAACTAAAAAAAGAGAACGATCGCTGGTAAACAACTTAATCTTGATAAGAAAAAAAATAAAATTTAGCCATTATTAGAAAATCTTCAAAGAGAAAATGTTAAAGTAAATATTTTGCATGGCAGGTATAGGGATGACGTCACACTCCGTCAAGATGTCGTAGGGGTTGTAGATCGTCTTAAGGCAGCTACCTTGCTAATACACTCAAAACAATTAAAGGATAAAATACAATAAAGTCAGGGTTTCTCCATACCTGGAAAACCTAGAAAATTCAGGGAAGTTCAAAATTTAATTTGTGGGGAAACAAGTATGGAGTTGAATATACGTTTTGTGCTCATTTGGAATGGAGCACGGCATATTCTCTAGTAAATCTTAACGTTTTCAATATAATTTTCGAGCATGATATATTGGTGGTGACAATTCACATGAATATTAATTCAGTTAAATTCTATAAGTACATACAGTTCCTATACATCAGAAAATGATTTGCTTCAATCTAAGGCAGCAATTCCACCTAGCATGTTTCTTACTGTATAACCATCCATTTATATGGAGACAGCAGCGGCCATAAAATGAGTAAATATTTCCATGGCAACCTCGGTATTGCCACTTACTTTACAATTCTTGGTGATGTTCAGCCTGCTTGGATAACCGCATTTAAATATAGGGATGGAACCAGACTTTCGTCGCCTGCTGTATGTTCAGTTGCAAGTTCACTCATTAATCTTTTAAGGGTTTGCTGAAGGTGACGTCCTAAATACGATTTTAAGAAACGCTTCAACTTATATAGAGTATTTCTGGATCGATGACGATCTATCTAAAGCCAGGGCGCTAGGGAGTTGGTGTCCACCGTGTCAATGTGCGTCGGGAACCTTTCTATTTGTTGCAATTTCAGTCCCATATCATTATATGGAGAGTCTGAATTGAATCTCGAAGATCAATTGTTAGGCGATGAATTCTGGGCTGGGTGACCTTTCTGGGAGTTCGAGAAAACTTCTGAAACTCTCAGGTGGCAGTATTCCATCTTCTTCGTTGATCTAGTAGAAAAGGGTATTATGTTTCGCATTATGGTCGCATGATTGGACGCCAGACCATTAAGATGGGCAACAAATATCAGGGAAATACAGATAGATAATGAGAAGAAATAATATTGACAAATTTCGTAGCAAATAACGTCGAATGACTGTCAGGAAGAGATAATACAAAAATCCAAGAGCAGGCAAGAGATCGAATTCGTTTAGGATTTCTAACAATGACAAGAAATGAGGTAGTTAAAGCAAAACATGCACATGCTCAATTTTAAAAATATCCATTACATTTCGTTTCCTTCCGTCATAAGTCAAGAGATTGACAAATAATATCTACACTAACTTTGAGCTTCATCCGCCAACAACCTTTTTAATATCTTCATACAGTAAGTTCTACGCTTCTTATTGGACCTTGAGCATGACCCACGAATAAGCTGTCAGTTATGAACTTATCTCGATGTTAAGGATGTCTTCCACTAAGCTAGTTTCGGTCTAAATTTTTAAAAATTATCTTTGACTTTAATTAGCTTTAGATTTTGTACTCATTCCTTAACGCAGTGTTTCGCCCACAAAATAAAGTGCGTGGTGTGTCATTATTAGTCGCTCATCCAATCGTATTGAGGGCATGTCATATTTCCACATTAGTTTAGTCAAATCGTTGGAACACTTTATAAACTCCATTTTATCTAGCCTCAAATTGAATACGAGTTATCTGAATTCGCATGTTTTAATTGATTTCAAAAATTTTCGGCTATTCAATGGAGACTGGTGACTACTTGGAGTGTACATCCAATATCCATGATGGCGGCAAAGTGAAAAAGGAATAATTTTCTCCGCATGTTAGAGCCTAGTATTGATTTTCTTTGATATCCACTTTGATGAGCAGAGCAGTTAAGAATATTTAATTTTGATACATATTCCATGGGTTATTACGAATGCCAGAAGAAAAATGTAAGACGTTGACGTCATCATTTAAATGCGTTGCCAGAATTTATTACTTTGTTAATATCGCAGTGGCTGAATTACACAGGAACGACAAATGGTATTGGATTAAAAATGCTTTCGTTTGGGGTTGAATAATGGCAAAAAACGAGGTAATATTCTACTACTGAATATAGGGACAAGTATTACAGAGTGTCTCACAAGCTAACCAGCATTTCAATAGTGGATGCAATTGCAATACTTGTATAATCGTTATTACACGATACTATGTACAGAAATTAAATTCATTCATGATTTCCAGATGTTCAGCAAAACGACTAGCACAATAACACGCAATAATTAGTCGAAATTTCAAATAATTGTCTAATACAGATTTCAAAAACAAAAATTTAATTGAGTAGACTCACCTGAAGATAGTATCCAAGATATGTACTCGCCTGTTGCGACCTTCCACAGTAACCTATGAGCAATAAAATGTAGATTTTGTCAAAAGTCTGCTTATTTGTTGTCATTTCCGTTTAAAGAAAGCTTTCTTGGTTTGACGGTCTCAGAAACTACCCCAAAAGAAAGTTACATGGCATTTGTTTAAATTTTTCTTCTTTAACCCAGCCAATGCAAGATTGCTAACTTGACACGTTACAAGTAAACCTGGCCTTTTAATCAGGATATTCTGCTTGACGATTGAAAGCTGCTGTCATAAACCCCAAAATTGACCTTCACGACAGGCATTAACGATTTTGATTTTTAATGTCAGTTATATTTCATACAAAATACATGGTCAGCTGTCGAGAATTCGGCACCTGATGCAACAATGCAGCGGATTGAAACAATTGAAACGATTGAAATGAGCTGAGAAAAATATCCGAGGTTGACAATCAAGATATCTGAAAAAGGAAATTGGATTTAACTTCGGTGGTTATCTGCTGTTTTGGAAAAAGTTTCACTTTAGAAATGTAACATTCAAAGAACATTATTTGTGAAAACGTATCAACGTACGAACAGAGTGAAGCGGCGCACGCGCGTAGGATACATCATACTCATTTAGAAAACAACAACGAACGTCGGAGGCGCCACCTGTGGGCCCCAAACCGATGATGTAACGCTGCCTTGCTGTTAAGCGATTGAAGGGGAACACGAGTCAGCTGCCTCGGTGACGTCATCGAGGGCACATTTTCACCTATACACAAACTGGACATAAGCCCGTCAACCGGGGTCCGAGTCATGGCACTTTTTGCAGCATTTGTGAACCAAGAGTATAAAACACAGGGCCAAAATGGCGCCACCGGCTGCCCCCAGGCCAATGGCCAGCCAGTTGATAGTACTCTCCTCGCGACGGCACAGCTCCAGGTTCTCATCCGAACCACTGTCCGGCTTCTCCCCCAAGGGACAGTTTCGGACGCCATTGCAAACAAGGTCTTGGGAGATGCACGTGTTGGATCCCTCACAGATGAAGAAGCACTCTGTGGACGCTGCCGCAGCTGCCTCCATGGTGAACTTGCTGTGGTGCTCAACCTGAGACAGTTCTGTCCACACCAGCTTGAAGCTCTGGTCTGCCACCTGTGACGACCGGAACTCCACCAGTATCCGGTTGGACGTCAAGCTGCTTGAACTGATGGTGGGGAAGTCCAGCTTCTGGTGGGGAGGAATGTGCACATTTAGAAAGTACTTCGTACGCTACACCGAGGACTTATTTTCGAAAGACAAGGTAATAACTTGTTGATAAAGAAAAACGTTAAGAAAATCGAATTGTTAGCTACACCTTCATACCGGGTGAAGTAGAATGACTGGGGATGGCCATGTATTCCGAATTATGGAAATGTAAGTCGTAGCTTATGACTGATGTATAGGTTATGGATCGTGGCAACCAATGGCCAGGTGACCTTTGACCTGGTCATTGAATTTTCGAATTCAAAACCATTGGTCAAACACTACAAATAACATTGTTAAAGTTGTGGATCATACTCAAATTAGTTTAAATTACGTTTCATTCATTTATTAGCATCGCGTACAAAGCAGACATAAAAAGAAAAAACGGCGTAAAACTGCCCCTGGAGCTTCACTGTCACACGCCATTTCATCAGGACTAAGAAACCGCATTATGATAAGTATGCACGTGAAACAAAGCTCATGCTAGTGTTCCAATTATCAGGAAAGATGGCTACTTTCAATGTAATAAACAATTCCGTATGTTGATTGTTTCACATATGCATGTGAAATTGTTCTATTCTTTTTCCTGATAATTGGAACTCTAGCATGTGCACCGGGAGCAGCGTGTGGCAGTGACGTTCCAGAAGCAGTTTCACTGAGTTTTATTTTTATTTCTTGTTCCTTTGTACACGATGCCAATAAATGAAATTAAACGTGTTTTAAACTACAATTTAACTTGCGTATGCATTACAACTTACAAAATATGGCTTGGGAATTCTTTGCAAAAGCTAAGAATTTGGAAATATAATGACCCTTAAAATAAATTCTAATGTCAAAGATAACTTGACCATTTTATTGCCCTCAGTCCATAACCTATAAATCAGTCATCACTCATCAACTTCAATTTACATTTTGATAATAAGGAACAAATGCCCCTCCCCAGTTACTGTCTCACCCTATATTGTTGGTAAAGTAACGAAAACTACCGGGTCGTTTTTGGAATGTCTAACAAAATTCTGAATACTTTTTGGAGGGATGGGAGACGAAGATGAGCATTGCCTGTATGTACATGTATGTTTGAAAAGTGATACAATTGCTGTCAAAGGGCAGCACCTTACCTGATCTGCTCCACACACGGTCTGGTACGCGTCCCTGCTGTACGCGTGCTTCTTGCTGGGGATCCGTATCTCGATTCGGTCCAGACTGCAGTTCCGGTTGATGGTCACGTGCTCGAACCTCAGGTAGACGTCCTTGCGCATGCTCACCTGCAGCGTCCAGATGCAGCGCACGGCCACGTGAGCGCTGCCGTCGTAGTAGCCCCGCTCAGGGTCGGGGAACACCAGCTCCCCCTGGTTCTGCACCTCCAGGATGGACGGGCCGCAGCCGAAGCCATGGAGGAACTCGTAGACGCCCCTGAAGACGGGCTCCTCCAGGCGTCCGAAGTACGCTTCAGAGTTCTTGGCGTCGATGGACAGCAGGGCATCGACGCTGGGACCGGCGGACAGGAAGGTGATGGGGCTCTGGCGGCTGCGGTTGGACTGCAGGGACGATTCGCAGATGCAGTAACGGCTGGTGTGGTTCTCGCCAGGGTCCTCCACCAGGATCTTGTCCACGGCGTCGTCCACGCAACTCACGCACTGCTGGTGGCGACTGGGAACGAAACCCACCATGGTGAAGGTGAGCAGCACCCGGGCGTGGACGTCGACGCCGGCGTCGAATCGATAGCGGCAGGTGAGGGGATCCCTCTTGTCCAGGAACACCAGGTTGTTGAGGGGCGAGGAAAACTCGCCGTGACGCCGCGAGGAGGAAGCAGAGAAGGCTTCGTCGCAAGGGCTGCCGGCCACGGCGGCGCCGTAGCGGAAGGCGTTGAAGAAGTCAAACTGGATACGGTAGTCCAACGAGGAGCCGAAGTAGGAACCGGCCACACTTGTGAACTGCACGTACAGAGCTGGACCCGAAGACACGAAGCCCTCCTGCTCGTTGGCCGGTGCCGACCACGTGTCGCAAAAGGTGGTCAGCAACTTGGAGTCGTCTCTGGTCGGGCTGTCGTAGATGGTCAGCGTCTCGCCGCACTCCGTCGATGGGGCGATGGCGTGGTGCTGCTCGCTCACCCTGCAAGATGTGGGAACAATTGTCGTTTTCAAACGGCTAACACCATATACCAAGTGAGGAATAATGACTGTGGAGGATTTTTTCTTCCTTATTACCGAAATGTAAAATGACTGTTCCATTTCCAAAATCTGAACTATTGCTCAAACACCTCGAGTTATATTTAAAAAGTTGCAGAGCATACTTAAATTAGTCTAAATCGCGTTTCAGTTCGTTTATTGGCATCATGTACTAAGCCCAAAAAAATAAAATAAAACTGCCCTTGTAGCTTCACTGCCACGTACCATCGTCCCAGAACTGGGTGATCGCATTACAAGTGCATTAGGGCTGTCCTTAAAGTGCAGTCACGAGAAAACGTTTGAGATTTTCATTAGAAACCGAGAGCTCTCACGTGCGATTCGTCACATTAGGGGGTGTCAATCCTGAAAAATAATTGGAATTGGAATTGACTAAATGGTGTGCGCATGTGCATTTGGTTGCCAAAACCCGCCAAACTGGTTTTGGTAGTCATTTGCGGATGCGCACACCAATTAGTCAATTTCATTTACAATCGTTTTCGCTTCCAAGCCGCAGTCTTTAAAAACTGCCCTATTGCTAGCGTTCAGCTTAAAAGGAAAAATTATGTAAAACAATCAACATATGCTTTTCCATAATGCCGTTAAATCGTCCTGGGGTAATGGCGGTGGCAGTAAAGCCACAAGGGCAGTTTTAAAGTTTCATTTTATTTTTGGGGTTTTGTACATGATGCTAATAATGCGTTGTACACTAATTTGAGTATGCTCTACAACTTTCTAAATGTGACTTGGAGTGTTTGAGAAATGGTTTAGATTTTGGAAATGGAATGACCATTAAAATGAAGTCAAAGTTCAATTGAAAATTGGATTGCCCATGGTCCATTACCTACTGTATAAACACACATCAACTTCATTTTACATTTTGATAATAAGGAAGAAAAATTGTCCAGTTTTTCTGCCTCACTCAGTAGTTTCCAAAAAACTTCCAACCTACCTGAAGGTCTTGAACCACAGACGGATGACCTCGTTGGGCAAGCCCAAAATAGTGAAGCTGCAGCGGGTGTTGGGCGGGTACCAAGTTGAGAGCGAGTGGAAAAGTCTGTCTGAGGCTGACCGGTTGTCGGCGCTGTGGAAGACGGCGTCGCAGGTGCCGTTGTCGACGGTGGCCCCAGGGCCCAGCCACTTGGAGGAGGGGCCCACGTGGAAGCTGAAGCCGGTGCTGAGCAACGGACCAGCTGGCGAACTGACGAAAACCAACAGAAGGTCCCGACCGCTGCCTATGATGGAGTAGGGGAATTTCCCTTTGCCGCAGAACACACCGATCAACGGGCTGTCCTCCGTGGCCCCATCGTAGATCTGCACTTGGTCGTAAGGGCAGTGCTTGGTCACGGGCCGTACCGGACACAGGATGAGGTCAGCACAACGTTGACCATCGATATCGATGAGCTCGTTCTCCGTGAACAACCGGATGTACTTGACGCTGGTACGAACGTGGTACTTGCAGCGCAGGTTTCGGGGGTACACCCCTGGGTAGCCTGGGGACTGGATGTAACAGGTGCCCAAGAGGCAGTCGTCGAAGGTCCGGTCGCAGTTGGTGCCGCTGACCACCCGCCCACGTCTACCAGGGTAAAGCTGCGAGTTGGGTCCGTGACGGGTGTACAGCTGGTATTGCTGCTCACCACGGGTGTCGAAGGAGAAGTATGTCTCTTCTGGAAACAAAAATGCTGGTTTAGAAATCTGAATGGTTATGTTATCCCTGGAATACATGGAAGACCTTTAGTTCAATTCAGGAATCTACTGTCAGTATGTAAGCGTTTTATCAAATTTGAACTTCAAACAAATTGCACGTTTTTGATGTACATGTACATGTATGATCATTAGTCAATTAAAAAAAAAAAACGCACGTTGACAATTTTGCTAACATGATTCTTATTAGCAGTGCACAATTGTATCACGCCTTGGTAGTTGCTGAACATGGGAAAAATTACTCATTTTGTTTTAAGATCGTTGCTTGCGGCGAAGATGAGAGAAAAATGACTTTTCGACTGGTTTCCAGCCAATTTAGCAGACATAATTTGACACGACGAACGCTGTTTTTGCGCAGATTTTTAAATATTTCACACAACTCGTCCGCGGAAAAATCGATTTACCCCGCAGGAGGATTTCTTGATATGTATCCCACAAAGAAAATATCAAACTGTGAAAAAAATCTAATCAAAGATGACGACGAAATAAACTGACCTGACGCGTACATTTAACTTTTGTATAACTGGATGCAAATTGCATTTTTGTTTGCTAAAATCAAGTAAGAAGAGCAAACCTTGTTCAAAAATTGTAGTACAGGTACTTTATTTCAATATTTAAAACTAATATTTCCATTTCAGGTTTGATACTGAATCTGGATTTTTAATTCGAAAATAATAGCGTTCATCAAATTGTATCATGAAGAAAAAAGGTTTAAGAGCTACAAGATCATATTTGGACATATATAAAGTTTCGAGTTCCCTATAAATTTCTGATTTATTTTTACTCTGGTATTTTTTGAAATACATTGAAACATTTGAGGTATTTTACGAGAGTATACGGTATATCATGTGCATCAACACCTCTTTAGTTGCTATGATCATGTCGCCCAAAATGGTTGATGCTGAAACCAGCTAACATGCATTTTGATGCAACGCATTATTATCACTCTTTTGAAAGGACAACTGTTGGTGTCTGTTGAATAACGCGAGGGCAATTGGCATTTTAAATTTCAAATTCCACAACATGCAACATTGTTAATATATTTGAATTAATTAATTGTACACCAAGGGCTGTAAATCAGAAATTCACAAAGCTGTCACTTGAATTTGGTAGAATTTTAATTGAAATGTTATTACTTTCATTTCATTTCGAGTGTTGCTGCCAGCAATTCTCGGTGATTTTGAACGAGTTGACCATATGCGCATGTACATTGTACATGATGTTAATTATAGGTGACTGTATAGTTGTGAGTGCGTACACCAATTTAATTTAACGATTGACCGCAATGATGTATGCAGCTCACAATAGAGAAATGATTATCAATCAGCTGCATGAAAATTGCCTAATGAAATACAGCTGTGAAATATATTTTTTTATTAATCCTATTAAGATTTACGTAATTGCGTGATTCAATCACACAGATGAGTGATTGAAATTTATTTTAGGCATGGTCAAAAAATGCTCCCAAATTATGTGATATTATGAATTAGCCAAGGTCTCTTCCAGATGTTTGCTTGTTTTTGCGGACACCCTACAGTATTGATTTTCACATAACTACATGGTGGTTTTATTATCCCTTCGTCTTATTACGTTCTCTAAAACTTTACCTAATTTCTGTAACAGCTTATTGCGTTGTCGGCAAGTTCAACTAAATTCCAACATTTTTCTCCATAGCGTATAGTCTCGACAATGTTTCTAATTTTGATTTAAACATTATGTAAGAATCCGTAATGGCTTATGCCCTCTGCGAACTCTTTAAAAATGAATATCATTTATAAGCTAGTAAGGAATAAACTTTGAGATTGCCAAATCGTCTTTGCGCATTATGGATTTTCGGCCTCCATTTTGTAAGCACAATATTTTGAAAACGTTGCCTCGCATGCATATTGATATCCAATCAATACATGGTTTAGTCAATGCAGATTTATGAACTGAGCTATGCATTGACCGGAAATCTTTGTGAACATGCATTTAGCGAAAATAAACGATGAATGCAGAGTAATCTATATACATATGTTCCGGTTGTAAGCATGCATGTAAAAACTAATAATGAACCTGCACGTGTACATGGCATATTTGAGAAACTTGTTTATATTATGTTTTTTCCGAAATCGAATGAATACGCTCGTAAGGTATCTAAACATTACGTAACATACAATATTAATTATTTAATATATAAACACATGTACTGTAGAGCAGCATTAGTAAAACGTTGGCTATACGCCATGGATAAATGTGTAAATAAACATAATGGCCAACCAAACATCTACATATTGTTCAGGTTGTACTTGCATGCAAAATATAATAATCTAAATGAACATGCATATGAACAAGACATTTGAGAAACATGTTCATATTATCAAATATCAAATGAATGTGCCATTAAACAATACAAAACATAGTCTATTACTTGTTTAATATGTAAACACATGTACATGTATAGCAGCAGCATTAAAACGTTGACTCTACGTGTAAATAAATATAATGGCCAAACAGAGGGAGCATCGATTAAAGATGTCCGCTATATGCAGATTGTCTGACATAAAATGGCGCCTTGCGTGGCTTTCTACGTAACCTGTACGTGTGTATTGACCTAGATCACTTGCGTTTGCTGCCATTGGCTGCTTCAGTATTAATAGCTGAACACTTTGTTATTGCAAATCAATGCCATATTCCTTCGCCCTTCTGTTCCAGCCCTCTCGTCTTATTAGCATAACTAACATTCGACAGGCGATATCTTTTGTTGTTGTAATATTTCTCGAGAGTGGTCTTTCTCGCCTTTCAATTTAATTTGTGGCGACGTGGAGCTCTAACGTATAGTGGTTTTCCTTTCGCTTCCATTAGATCGTGTTTGCCAGAAAGAGCCACGCAACGAGAGAAAAAGGGTCCAAGAAAAACATAAAGAGTAAGGATCGATTATTTTCTTTAGTAGATAATGACTTGCCACTGGGATTTTAGCAAAAGACATAAGCAAACAGTATGGGGTCTTGGAAAGGAAGACGATAGAAGATTCCCATGCAGAAGAAAAGGAGACAAATAGCCTGCAAGGATAGAAACGATCGCAGAAAGGTGTATAACTTACATTTGCTATTTCAATTGCGACTGCTATCTTTTATGTACACTCGAGTTATGCTATTTTCTATAGTTCATTTTTATCTTAATGGAAAACTGGTAGAGACTCTGAGGCTCGCGCCGAAATTGACAACACTGCGTGCACGACCCTTTGTGTGCATTGCACTCAAATTCAAATATGAATCGAAGTAAACGATTTGCATTGGCATTGTTAAGCGTGGATCCGTGCAATGCATAGTCCCCGTTGACCTTTATCCTTAGTAGCGTAAAGGTACCCGGCTCAATTTTATTGGACGTTTTCTTGATGTTTCCTGAATTCTAAACTTCTCCTCCATGCAGCTGTATCTTTTAAACTAAAGCAGAAAAAACTTGCTGAACAAAAATCGCTAGAAAGCATCGACTTTGCATAATTGGTGTAGAATTTCCCATGCTGCACGTGTAATGAAATGCCACGTTATATTCATGCCATTTTTGCAACATTTTCATTATTTTTTTCCGAATGCGTTGAAAGTTTTCAATGTGTTGATTTCGACTAAGTTAGAAAAAAAAATCTTTAATTAGTGGTTCCAGTAACTTAATTGTGCCTGGGTGTACGTATTCCCTTTGTAAAAGATAAAAAACACGACAAACCAACGACCAGCATTCTGGAATTTTTGGCACACTGCAGGGTATCCGCAAGCATGCGCTTCCTTCAGAAATGTAGCATTTTCGCCAAGATTCCTCTCAGAATTCTTATCATTTCTTCTGAGGAACACATACTCTTTATTGTGGTAGTGAAGGTGACCACGGGTTGGCATCATAGCAAAAACGTGTACAGATTCTTTATAGGGTTATTTCATATACGGCCTCAGGAATCGGTATTGAAATAAAGGCGAAGAAGGAGTATGCATTCCAGTTTTAGGACTTTTAAAAATTGGGAAGATTTCGCCGTGCATGTTTGTTTGTAAATGAAATGAAATTTCCAAACGTATCGGCCCGCAGCAAAGGTTTTATTTCCTGAAGTCATATAGTTCGACGCGTCAGATATTGATGGAAGCCCTTTCCTGTTATTTGAGGTTTATGTACGCTTAAGCCATATTTGTGCACCCGGGTTTCATCAGATGACTCTAGCTGTCTAACCGCGGAAGATTGAGCTTAATATAAATATATATTGTCCAGAAATCCATGCAGTACCGGTATGGTGGCTCAACGCCGTCCTAAGCAGATGCTCTGAATTTTGAGCACGTGAATTGGCAGCTTCATAAATCTGAACCATAGTCATCATCTGTAATCTACCGGAGACAACCGGCTTCGTGCTCAGAAAGTGAACATTTAGCCGAAAGACGTTTCTTCATATAAATTTGGGCTGCAGGAAAATGACATTTTATATAATGTCCACTAACTTTGAGATGGCAGTTCTGCATTGCGTGACAGTTTTGCTTCTGCGCTTAAATTGGCGAATTAGGTGACCGTATATATACTGTAGGATGGATGCCCAACCAAACTTCTTTCCCAATTTCCTCTCGCAGTCCATTGTTTGAAAACTTTAGAAAATCTCTTACATTCCAAGTCAAGGGAAATTGTATCCCCTTCAAACCCGAATTTAAATATACTATTATTATACTGCCAATGTTCCAGTGAACAAGATTTCGCCAACATGTATTAACCCATGAATTGACTACCAGCCAATGGTTAGGCTTTAACAAACGCATAGCGAGATAGGGTTCTTATCTTACAAACGGAACGGTTTTGGACCAAGGTTATTAGGTATATTTGTGTTTGTGAAAGGGCTGGTAGTATTTCTGAACCTAGATCATTAGAGACATCTCCTTACTAATCTGGATAAATGCCTAATGCATATTTTATTATACATGTATATGTGATTTAGTGGAAAGGGCCCCTGTATCTAGGAAACAGGGCATTTACATACCTAGGTTATTAGGGACATTTGCATTATTTTCATGAGTACTTCCCCTTATTTCAATTGTGACTATAACTTCTGAAACACCCTGTATACTAGACTTCACATTTTGAAAACATTCCATTTTTCTTTAGGAGAAGATCTTGCGCCTGTCTTGCAAATTGGCTATTCTTGAATTTGTGGTTTGTTGTCACATACTTGGTAAAAGTTATTTTCTGTATTAGGCTGATTGTGTTTTTGCAAAGGCTTGTGTGTTGGCCCTGATTCGGAGTCCTTCTTAAATAAAACTGAAATTATTCAGTTTCATACCAAATGTAATAAAATGACTTGATTATTTGACAACATGAAGCCGAGCTTCGTTTCTGGCACCATTTTGGTGTTATTGTTCATGGTAGCCTCGTTGCCCTCATACAAGTACTGTCGACATTATTACCAACAACATGTAAGTATTTACTACTCCTGTTCATTTGCACCAGTGAGGCTTTTATAAAGATTGTGGTGGATGTTGCACCAAAGTAAAAAAAAGGTTGCCATGGGAACAACTGTTCTGCATCCATTATCCAGTAATACGTTACATGCATCTCATTTTATACTTGTGCAACGCTTGTCAAATGCTGTTCGCACTCATATCGGATGTTATTGGCATAAACAGATAAGTTCATTCTGAAAGTACCACGAGTGTACATGTACATGTCCACAAGAATCTCCAGGACAAACTTCCATTTTAATGTTGCTATACATTGTGATTGATCCATTGTAGAAACACATTGTGACAATCATGCTGGTTGTAGCCTCAATCAATGTGTTCTCACCCTAATTAGCCTTGTCATCAGCAGTGTTGATACAAATTTAGCCCTTCGTTAGTAAGGAGAGCTTAAATTTTACTTCCCTGTGTAAAAACTAAAATTACTTAGTGATACCTTTGATATCATGCATGCATTTAATATTTATCACTGTGTGTTAATAGTCAAAACTTGCTGAACTTTGATGCAAACATTCATGCTTTCTTCAGAACGCCTCGATTTTCACATTAGGGAGTTAAATGTACTAAACCCATGGATATTTTAAAAGTAAATACCTATCACCTACAGAAATCAAATAAACTTTGCAACCTCAATACAATTGTATGTAAAAAGGATCTTCTCATAATATAAATATTGAGCAAGAAATGTAGAAATATTTTTTCCCGATGAATTTAGTTGGGAATTTTTATCCTCAGGACACAATCGATATAATCAACAGTAGGAATTTGACGAAGGTTTTGCTTTTGATAAATGCCCTCTTACCGACATTTTTATTGTTTATGCCCCATTTTCTCAGTCTATATTCACGAATAGAATGCCTTGTGTTGAAATACATTGGGGGAAAAGGTTTCTGTATCATGATACCCGACATCTATCGTCGAGGATCATTGATTGTGAATACTCTCATTATTTGCATTTAGCGCTGCATTATTGTATCTGATACGTTTGTGATCCGAAAACTCACTTTATTACAAACACTTACATGAATTAAATTAATCACATAACTACATCTACGTGTGTATAGACTTCTGTTACTCTTCATATTCTGTTAAAGATAGTGCTTTTAAGAGTTCAGGGCGATTCTGCCAAAATATTTTTACTTGATCGGTTTGTTTCTCAATGTGAGTCTTGCCTTGCCTCCACGCTCTGATTGACGCTGAATTTTCTGGCGCTGTCAAACAGTATACAAACGTTGTTGATTCAAGAAGACTGGTGTTTCAAACACCAGCACCTCTATGTTATAAAAAATCCACGCGCAGACCCGCATACAAATTGAATTTTTTGGTTGAATTTTCCTGAGTTTTCAATATTGTTTGCATGACTTGCTGCAGACGTTATCGAGTTAACACCTGAAAGTAATGCAGGTATACCTTCAGGATATTTTTCACCATATTGACAGTTGTTTTATTTGCACGCGAAATGTATGCGTAGGCACAATTGAAAAGTTTATAAAAATGGAAATTCTATTTTCAATAAAATGATGTTTTTCCACAATTGTTACTCGGAGTACCTTTTATCGATATTTGCAGCTTACATTTTTCCCAGTTGCTTCCCACCAAAATGAAAAAGCCTGAAGGTTCAGACTTGTCTGTATTTTATTATGTGGAATGTACAATTTGGTTTGAGTGCCATTATAAATCGCTATCAAGAAAACTACGTATTTCGGCGAGGTTTTGGTTTATATTTTCTTCATCTTTTACTACTTACAAAAATGTGCCTTCAGAAAGCATGATTAAATGGAAATTGCTGGTAGACTTCATTTTTTGCTTTAATTTATTTTAGGATTACCGCATTGGTTAATGAAAAATTCAACATGAGGACTTTTCCAGAGTTGTCCGAACTCGACATTTCAGAGGAAAAGTAAGTCACCAACTTTATGCTACAGTAGTAATTGAATTGCTGGTAGGAAATGTGAGCGTTAAGAAGCGAACGTACAGTAGATGGTTTTAATCAGAATAAAGACGTTTAATTTCCACGTGAATAGGGCATGAATGCAATTCAGTTTTTAACCATTTCATAAAGTTTGTTTTCGCTGTGTTCGTAGCCGCGAAACTGCAATTGTTAAACGCTCATAAGCACTTGCGTAAATTTTATTTTATAGATAGTTATGCCCCTGGGAGCCTAGAATTGTTCACGCAAAAAAGCTCGAATGTTCGAGAGAAATTTAAAACGTTGATGACGGAAACTGTCGAAATTACATGTGCCATTTAACAGCTGCACAGTTTCAGTTTTAAGTTAGGCATTAACTAATGCCTTAAGACGAAGTATTTAAATGCTAGAGGGGATAACCACGATTTATTTAGAAAATTGCGACTGGGATCCTCTCCAACTGCAGTAAATCGGAAGTAAGAATTGCAGGCGAAAGTTTAACTCGTCATAAAAAACGCTATTACGGCAATAGCGCCCTAGCTATTTGAATGGCTAACTGGTAATTATTACAGTCGTCAAGTCGCTGCTTACACATGCCTCGATGAGCTTTCTACAATAAAAGTAAAGTGAGTCGATGATTAAAATTACGTTAATTTCATAGCGATGTAGGCCATCAGTTGCGTAACAAGTTTGTTGGGTATAACCATTTGTAATTAAGGTGGTCTTTCTCAAAATTGTACGGCAGCAAAGTGGAATCTGTTTACTTTGTTAAATAAAACAGTGCATGTACGCGTATAGCTTTGAGGACACATTTTCATATAACTGAAATTAATGACACAATATAAAATTGGCTCTGTTCTGTGTAAAGGAACAGAAGACGAATGCGCTATGGGCATCAGGCCTTATGGCTACTGTTACTTGTTTAGTTTAGTTTACGTGTATTAGTTGATGAACTTGAAGGTTATTTGGGTTGGGGCACAAGGTTAAAGTGAGCTTCTCCTAACAGCTGGTGGGCTAGCAGTGATTGCCCTGCAGTTGGGCAGCTAAATAAATTACCTTTTAGATTAGGTTAGGTTAGGTTAGGTTAAACCCAAAACACAAAAAAGGATAAATTGTACAGCTAGGACAGGTGTCATTTTCGTATATTAGACAAGTAGGGTTGCCACACATTTTGTAAACATTTGGAGCAGGGCATATTGTACTTTATATCACTAAAACGGACTGTTCTTAAGTTAATTTTTCGACCAGAAGTTTATGTAGCCAAGCATTTTAAAAAATGCTAATTTTACTTTTACAATTTCCATTCTCTTTCGATCCTACGAACCTTCGCCTTGGCGATATTTTTCGAGTTAAAGATACCCTTGGCCCTTACTCGAGTTACTGTATGTGTACTATGCATGCATAATATTTACGCTGTTGTTTATGCCTTAAATACAGTGAAGGCGTTTGGTTTTCTTCTTGTGCAAGGCAATTAGGCTTGCCACACAAATCTTAGTTTTATTCTCTGATAATTCAAATGACCTCGAGTGAGAAGCAGTGGTCTTGTTGGCCCCTGAAGATGGCTATTGCGAAGCAAGGTTGTTTATGGACGCTTTTACGCCGGTCGACATTCGTTTATTGAATTATCTGCGCATGCTCTTCCCTTATCTTAATTCACCTTTTCCCATTTTCATGCAGCTTTCTGGGAAATTTATGGAGAAATTACATTCCCGTTATCAGAGGCACAGCTGAGTGCTGATGAGCTAACCAATGTTTCGAAGCTGCATGGGTTGGGCGAGTTTTTCAACCGAAATTTTGCAAGCTCTAGCTTCAAAAAATACCCGATAAATTGCTGCCTTGTGCTGCATCCAAGGGTTTGATACCGTGTGGAATCTTTGATAATTGATGATATGTTCGAGCTCGCCTTAACTGGTCCATCGTTCGTCGAATAGTGTGGGGAATGTTTCCAATCTCGTTTCAATCTATTGTTCAACATAATGGCATTTTGAAAATGGCTTCCAAGGCGTGTGTGTCATTGTGCATAGAGCTTAAAAAAAGGAATTGAAAATCAGTCGGTTTTTAAAATTATTTTCTCTCGTTCCGGTAATTCTGTCTTTGTTACTGAATGTACATTTATTGCTGGTGTACTGATATGTCCACCAGGAGGGTTTAATCCTTTAATGTGCAGGACCCAATGCACCAAATTGGATGGTGTCTCAGCAAAATCGCACCCTCGAATAGGAATATTAACTACATGTACAGTATGAACAGTTACATGTAAATAAGAAAATGAAATTGGATAAAATACACAAAAGTTATTCTGTGAGATGTGCTGGGTCCTATGGCATGGAGGTTGTGTTCCACAACACAAATGTTGAACACTTCTGTGTCCACGCCATACCACTTTACTTCACACCTTTGTGTTCCACAAACATTTTTTCTACAATTCTGAATTATCCCTTTATACCTTACATGTGTTGTGTTCAACAAAGATATCGTTATCGATATATTCGATATCATTAACAATTCCCTTGTAACTTGTTGTGGAATGCCCTAGGTGAATGGGGATAAATACTTTAAGTTCATGTGTTAGTTGAGTGATAGTCAAAGATTATACATGGTTTGGACATCCTAGGGATTTTCAGTGCCTCCATGGTAGCTATACTCTTCTCTTTTACTCATCGAAACACATTTATTATCTTTACAACTTTAATAAATCCATTCATCTGTAGAAAATCTCCTTCAAGTTACAAGAAAATTTCCAATAATAATACTTTTATGGGTGGAACAAAATTAAGTATTAAACTTGTCCGTTTATGACGTCACTTGTCACAATTTACTAGTTAATGCATACAAGTTGTTCGATAGCATTGGTGGGACACAATACCACAGCCCATTATTTGACCAGTCCATATTGGTGTATAGCTAGTGTGCAGATACTGTAACCTGTCCAAGTGTAGTATTTCAGAGTTAAACGAGGCAAACGCGCAGTGTAAATATCTGAAATAATTAGCTAAAAGTGCACCGAAATTAGTAACAAGAAGCGAGGGAGCCAAACTTTTTCGGCAATGTATTTTATGGAATTAAGGATCCAGAGGGAGTATACCGCGTTTTAGGCACTCAGCCTTAAGCTTGTTTCATCTCAAGAAGATGTTTTTTTAAATTTAAGTTTTATAGCATCTTGGTGCATAGATACCATCTTCGAAGTGGCTCACGCCCTAATTGTGCCAAATGAGAGCCCTGCGATTTCTTTATTCGTCAATTACGTTCTTGTTTTTGGGTTTAATTCAGTCTTTAGTATTGAAAGGAGCCAAGAAAATGATCCTGCTTAATCTAATTATCGGAGTTTTACAGCAAAATAGGCCAGCATACAGATGCCGTAAATGCAATTTGCATTTCTCTTTAAACTTGGAAATATTTAACGAAAAGGCATCTTCAATTTCCCCTGCTTTAATGCGATCATTGGCATCACATTAATCGGCGAAGGCATGCTTGGGAATATAGGCAAGAGCTCCAGTCTACATCCATTGGATAAGAACAACACCTACCATCGTATTACAATAGCTTGGTGCCCTTTTACGAGATTCTAGTTGATTTGTCAGAAGGAATGCCTCTACCGGTAGATCCATTTACGAATTCTCCAAATTTTGTAATTTATACATTGAAGTTTTTTATTAGATGTATTGCTACAGATATTTATGTGCTAAGACGATGTTACCATTAAAAACCAATAATTGGTATGACTTTAAATTTATATTATTACAGATGTATATTCGAGCTAAAAAGGTAATTTGCACTGTAGCAAGTGCCGACAATTTGAAAGGGTCGCGTCTGTTCTCTTAGCAGAAAAGAAAAGTTTGAGATGTATCATTTTAAGGTTTAAATTTATCTTTTTAAGGATTACATCTCTTGTCATTTATCATTTTAAAGGAAATAGGTATAATCCCTTGCAACTAGTGTGTTTAACAAAAAATGCGACAACCGGTGCATGTCTTTTCAGCTAACCTCTACGAGTATGCTATAAGATGAAACTAGACCCTATAAATCTGGATTTCCTTTTGTCTTAAAAGTGACAACGATTTAAGGAAAAGCCTGGCTACTATGCGACTTATTCGCGAAACAATACGACTTACTGCGACAAATGATATGAATCCTTCTAGAAATTACATGCAACTCATTTCTGAAATTGCCTTTCTTCCATTCCGTATGACCCTATGTCTTATTTTAAATCCAGGAGATTTGTTCAAATAAATGGAATACCTTATGGAATTCTGGATTTTTTAATATTCCGGGAATTGATTAACTGAATTTTAAATTGAAATTGGAAATTTATTAGCAATGGCACGGTTTACTCATTAAAGTGTGCACGTTTTCCCAGAATATTGTTTACTTGTTACAAACATAATATATATATTATTCAATTGTAAATAGTACTTTATTAAAAATAGCATTGATTCACGATACTTAGGCTAAGAGTCATGCCGTCTTCTACATGTATAACACAAGATTGCTGATTTAAAAAAAAAAAATTCAAATTTTAGTAATTTTTGATACTTGTGTCGCATCATTCTTTCTGAAAAGGTCAAGCATCAAGACTTTTCATAAAAATGTTCGTTCATCTTATAGGAAGCAAAAGTCTCGTAATTTGTTGCGTCTCTATTCGGTTCGCACTAATGAGCTCATATCATAGCGCAGGAAGATGACCATAATTGGGGAAACGAAGACCTTAGTCATTTGTCTCGTCCACTTGATTATATTTTGCACTTTAATTTGATGTGCACCTTAATATTTCACTGTCCTCACCTTGACACATTGAATGCCGAACGTTCTGTCTGCGAGATTTAGGGGGATTTAAGATTTTGACATGAAATATAATTCCACATATACACTCTTGAAATACTGCGTGTATTGCTTATTAGAGGCAAGCACAAAATATGCATGTTGGTGGAGATGCGTATACGTACGCATTACCAATGTAGACATTGTCTATGACAACATATTAAACTGGGGAATAAAAGCCGCTTGGCAACCGTGAGCACGATGAATGATGACATTGGAGCGAAACTATAATGGGGCCTTATAAATGCTCATCATTTTATCGTCTTAGCTATGGATTATTATGTTTATTTTCCTTATTCAGGAGCTGCTCACCTGTGAAATGTTGCACATAAAAAACCACTTTCACTTGGCTGGTCTCCGAAATAAAGATGTTTTGATGATCGGCTTCACCGCAAAAATAACCCGGCGTTTGTCTACTTGTCATGTCGACACCTTCGTCCCCATCAATGATTTCAATATGGCCGTCAGCACACGTTGTCGAATTAACGAGGCGGCCAATCTTGAATTTGAAAAACCTGAAAAAAAATCATCTTTGTTATTAGAAAAATTGAACGATCCAAGCAAAGTTTGCAAAGCTTGATCGAGACATTCCGATCAAATTGATGAGTGGATTTTGATATATCTTCAAACCGCGTAGTACCAAATATTCGAATAGAAAAGATGTGTTTTCTATCTGTAGATATTCAAGCAGGCTCGGGATAGGATAATTGCTAATACAGGTTGTTTGTAATGATGGATGCGATTCGTTGATTTTTTGCAACAGAATTATTAAAGATATGACGATCGAACATGATAAAATTAAATAAGCTTCTCTCAAAGGGGGCGTTGAAAGATGCCATCTACCATTTTTTACGACTCATCGCACTCTAGCTGCGGAACACAAAAACATTTCGCCTCTGGAAAATTCCAAACAAAACTTTTCAAGATGCTTTTTAAATAACATCAAAATCAATCACCATATCTCTAATAGAGCAGCAAAAAACTCAGGACTGCATGGGTATGGGAACAATTATATAACAGAGTTGATTCGAATTTTGATCGTCGAATTTTGCATTAAATTTTTCGGAATTGTTTTTCTTGGTTGTAGAAAGTTTGTTTGTTTAATCTTGTGAATGAAGGCTTTATTTGCGATAATTAGATTTATTGTTAGGTACAATGTAGTTTGCATGTTTTCTTGGTGCAGTGAATCAATACATTATGTGACTCAAATATGCTTCATAATGAATTGATTCATATTTCTAAACTTGCAAATTCTGAGATCGTCATTGCAATATCATGAACTAATCTAAGAGCAGGTTCATTATAAATCGATATTTTGTAGCCGTAATTAAATATGTGCAATGCAGCAGAACATTCATTTGTAGATTCAAATGCATGTATTGTTTTGCAAATAGTTTTTTTTCATAAGGATTCTATGTGTGTATTGTTCATGTATATTGTATACTGTTGTATTTTTATTTTCGTATAAAAGTCAGTGGCATTCATACCATAGGCTACAAAAAAAAAACGTGTGCAATTTCCATGATTTTTTTTAAACGGTTACATTTACTGTATGTATACGACGGAAAAAATTAGCTGACTGGATTTTTGCGTATCTATTTTTAAACTTAGGAAAACTATAACTGGCGACTTTCAGTATTAATTACGCTTCATTAACATAAAAATTGTACTCATACTAATATTCAGAATATCAAAATGTGCCTACTCTTTATATTATACTTAATGACATTTTTGTTTTTCTTGTCTAGACCCTTTTTTTTCTGACAGCCATTTCGTGAGATTTACTATTACGCTGTAGAAATAATATGGCAGCCATTAGCCGTTTTGATGATTTTCCGGTTATAATGTAGCTTAATACATTTGGCTGGTCTATGTATTTAGACAATAAAGTCAATTTCGCTGACTGGCTGCTTTGAGTTTCAAACTTTACTAATACTGATTGCTTTGGTATGACGTTAATGGAATTTTATAATTCAGTCATTATTATAAGAATTATTTTTTGTGAAATACCGATTTGCTATTACAGTTACATGTATAGATACTACAGTGTAGATGAGAGTAATTTAAAAAGTATTACGCTGCTAAAAATAGTCATAATTTTACAAATATGCCCCGGTTGACTTTAAATTAATAGTGAAAAGTCGGTATTTTTTCTTGTACATGGAGAGCACCCGGAATACCTTTTAATGTAATGGCGGATAAGTCTGATTACTATTACATGAATAAATATGATAAATTAAAAATAATATATAATGTGTATACAAACATGCGCAAAATTAGAAAAGCGGGTAGTTTTGGCATATTCGAATGGAACGCATAAATCAGGATGTCTATAGTTAGGAACCGGCGTGAATATGATAAATGCATAGTTTTAGGAATGTCCAAGAATGTCAGATGCACAGAATTGTTAAAGAAAGCTATCTATTTTACCAGAGCTGGAATTTTCTTTCTTGAGTGTTTTGTAATGGAAGTAATGGTGCATTGGCTCATTTCAAAATTAATGTAAAGACTATTGTAACACAACAATTTTTGCTATTTTCTAAAATTTACACATGCTCAATTGAATAATCCTAATGGGGCCATCGACTATAATGCAATCTTGGGGTATACGCTTTCTTGTTTCATGGTGGTGTTCTTCCAACAATTTAGCTGATGAGCCTCGAACCACTGTCCACCATTTCAGCTTATCGCAAACCTCTGAATTTAAGGCTTTATTTATGGTGCTTCTGAGCTTTATATTTGATTACTTTTATATGAAATTTCCATTGCTTTTAGTACTTTCTTTCTTGAAATAACGTCTTTTATAGATTTATGCGCGCATGTTAGTAGCTTTGCAAATGCATTTTGCTCGAAAAAACTGTTCTGCTCAACTTGGGAGAAATCTAGGAGAGTAGTCCCCTTAATAGCTCTTTTTTATATATAACAGAATGATACTCGTTTCCTTTTTGACGAGTCCTTTGGGAAAAATACAGACATTTACATTATTGTAGTCTATCTAATAAACTAGCGCTGAAATAAGTAATAATATCTCTTTACCTAAATAACGTGGATATTTTTGTATGTAACAGTATACACTGTAGTTATGCAGCCGTCTACGTATCGGTTGGAATATACTTTATTTTCCTAGTTTGCATGTACATGAATATGTTTTTGGAGGTTGCAAGCCAGCATTAGTAGGATGATGGGGTTATTATGCTGAGGGAATGAATTACGTTCGAATGGGTCTATCGGAGTTATTTATGGGAAGTGTATGATTTAAAACAAATATTAAACGTATTGCAGTTTGCAGTTCATTGCACCATTCATCCCGAACATTACCGTCACGTTGATCCAAAATTTCGCTGAGGATCAAAATAACTCTATATGCGAAATGGGCATGCTCTGTATACGAAGTACAAAATATGGATTACATGAACCTGAAAATGGTTACGAACCCTTGCTTTAGCTAGTTCGCCACGAACGTAGCGGTATTTTGCATTAATAATAGAAATATTTATGCTATTATAATGTAGTGCCCCATTTTGCGACGTGCTTTCATGTTGAAACGATAATGTAAAGCAGTAATGTTGACGATGAGGAGTTTTCCCCAGATACGAAAAGAATTACTACTGTTTATGTCCACGTTGAAGCACTGCATTATATGTAAATCTAATAATGAAAAGCGGCATAATAGCCGACATATTTACCCTATAGGGTTGGCATATTTAAAAGAAAATCCACCTAAGTTGTTTTTGATATTTAGACTTGCGAATGTCTATGTTGGCGCCATCTAACGTCTAATTACTATTACTTTCAGCTGGTCTGGCATCGATTTTTAGAATTGAGTAAACACATTTTTTAGATATGTTCACTAAACGATTTTCGTTCCAGTTTTCCAGTTTCCAGTTTATTTTATTTTGTGAGCGGAATTTGATTTTACATGAATGCTCCTATATACATGTAAGCGTGTACTCTACGTTCACAAATTTCTAAAATGAAAGCATAAGAAATGTACTTAAATAAGATTATCATTAATGACACATTTTATTTGGAATGAAATAACTGAATACACTATACGTTCTTCGCAAAAACTCGTTTGAACCTGATAACTTTAGCGAAGCTCTGATAGATGTCTGAACACGAGTGCATGCCGCCTCTTAAAAATATCTTAAATTGTTAAGGAAAAAATCTTGGAGATTGAGTTTGGCAGAAATAAAACAATAGCGCAGCGCTGACAAACAAACGAGGAAATACATTAATGTTTAGTCTACTTTGTTCGACTTGGATGGCTTGAACACACGTTGTGCTCTAATTTTGACGATTTTTCCTAGGATGGATAAAATACGAGTATGGTATTCGCATATTTGAACCTCTCCATTATAATGCAAGGATGATAATTTCTCTTTGCTAGTTTAAGTAATCTCAACAATTGAGAAAACATCGCCATCACCGCAGCATTTATCAAAAAGACACTCGGATGTTTCTACGGCGACAGTTGCCTGGAAAAACTCGCCTACATTCAATAAAACGACTCATTTATAAAGATGCTATTATCATTTATTTTAATACATCCACCCAGAAACGTGCGCATGTGGCTTGGGTTACATGCAACTGTTTAATTTCTACTCAATTCTCAATGTGGCAAATGGGGTTGTCTGCCAGATGCATTTGCGCATCGATTGTGTGCATTGCGGCTGTAGTTCGTTTTCAAATGAGTTATAAGAAAGCTGATAAGCGGATCGAAGCTTTCTATTCATCAGGAAGAGCCTTAAAAACTAATTTGTATACATGCAAGTGGCCGTATAGCAGACGCAGACGATTATCTGTCTACTGGAATATTCGTCTGAAGTTTACAACAGTTACATGTACAGTATATCTGAAATGCTCAGTGAAGCTCCAATGATGCGTTTATTTTGTGTGGAGAACTGTTGATCAAGATTCCATGATAAAAAGGAGCTTTGAAATGATACCATGAGCGTTGTAAGCTCAAGTAATGCAGTATCCTTGGAAACTAACCATTATCACTTGTTATTTCATATGTGTGTACATGTATACAAGTATGTATCTCGTATTGTGAACATGTGTTTTAAATAAAAACAGGAGAAATATACAACAAATGCAAAAATAGAGGCTCGTAACCTGACGGTGATTGTCATCGGTTAGGCTACATTTTTAGGTTGATATAGGTTAGGTCAGGTTAGGCACAAAAAGCAAAAAAAAAAAAATAGAAAATTGATCAATTCCGACAGATAGCACAGGTGTCATTGTAGTTACTAGAATAGTATACGGTTGAAATATACATAAACATGTTTCGAGCACATGCATACCGGTTCATGTATTTTGATATATAATTTTGCATATTTCAAACTTGAAACTACATTTCCGCCATATACAAATTAATTCATAAAAAGTTTAGTTATATATGTATGTAAAATGTAGCTTTAATAAATCCGAATATTAGCTTGCAACAATTAGAAATGGAAACATTCAGTTTCTGACACTTCATCAAGAATTTCATGCTTGTAATAAACGTAAAGGAAGGCATAAAACATATCTGCCAAAAATATATTAAGACAGCTAAATACTTGTGAAGGAAAGTTTCAATTCCTATACAGTAGCTAGGCCTAGCTATCCGATTTTTTTGTAACCGAATTTGATACACAGTCAATATCAAGCAATGATTTAGCTTATAAGACAGCTTATAAGACCTGTTAAGATTGTCGCATTTCATCTTTTAATACTGTAAATTACTACCGGTCTACTATTTTTTTTATACCGTTACAGACGCCTCACTCTTTTAGAAACACTTACATATGTTACAATATTACTTATGGTACTATAAATATGTTGTTGTTTTTTATCAAACTACAGAGAATAAGACAGTGCCTTCTTTTATTCTTCACAGTCTTTCAAAGTTCATATTTTTTCTCAAGAAATATTCATGATAGGTTATTGTTTGTATTCCCCCCGAGCACCATTACCATTCAGACTCATGATATACTGTATCTGCACAACATAAAACGTCTGCCAGCCAATACCATGTAAAACCTATAGATTAACTGGTTGTGAGCTATAGCCTTATATAACTTCATGTTAACCAAATTATTTTTTGTCCCCTTAAGATACGTTTCATCTTGGTGCGCAAAAAACGTACTTTACCGCTAAATTATAGGTGCTTCGTGGAATTTCGTTTATGATTTCAGTTCTCTGAAATTAATTCAGGGTCGTGCAGAAAAATAAGGGAACCTTTGCTTCTTGGAAGCTGTACTTTCCACATCCTCTGCGACTGTCAGTTAGCAAGAATCGAAGAAATTAGCTTTTCAAGCAACAAGAAAACGACCAAGTTCTGAATAGGGGACTAAAATCAATGCCACTTCTGTCATGTTTCAAGTAATCGGGACCGTGCCCTCCGATTGATTCTTTGAAATTTGCATCTAACAAAATAAGACGCTTTTTCTTTTTCGAATCTCCGCTTTCAGTCTATTGAGTTCTTTTTGTACTCTGGTTTGATTACTGAGATTGAGCTTGAGATATGCGCTTTTCCAACTAATAAGGTGAAATGGATTTTTTCCTGCCTTTTTTGTAATGAAGTTAATGAAGGCCCCGTAAAGTGTAAGGTATCGACCTGGCCACCGAGTCATTAGTAGTACCAGCATCGACAAAATTCAAAACTACATGTATATACATGTATGTAGGCATAAAAACTGTAAATTAATTCAACCCCTGAGCACGAGGCTTTTAAGCATGTCTATCAGATCTAGATGCAACGTCAATATTAAATCTATATTTCTTCGCAATTAATTATTAGAAAGGAAGAAAAAAGTATCTTGCTTTCCGTTGAAGACATTGGGGTGCACTTAAGAATGTTATTGATAGACGAGCTGAGAATCTCGTCTTTTTTTGCAACCAGTTTTTTTTAAAGAAATCCTACAAGAGTAAGTTTTCTTTAGAATTATGTGGATAAAAGCTGAGTAAAATAGACTTTCTACCGTTCCCTCTAGGAAACAAGCTTATACAGGTGCAAGATTATTTCCTTTACAAACGTTCTCCTCTCAATTTTTGGAAAGTTGGATATTCGTGAGTTATCTGAGATATACCATGTAAAGAACAAATAGAATTGTTAGTATTTTATCCAATTCCATCAGGGATGTTAATGAATAGCTAATTAAATAGGTCAAGATGTCTTTTAAACAACCAGTGCTGCTAGTCTAATTCCAGAATAATTCGGATGTCTGTCTTCAATTACTATTTGAATGATCCATAATTATCATTCAGTTTTTTTTGCTTGGATTTCAGTTTGTTTATGCTCATAGTTACCAAACATTTTGTTTGGCGATCCTAATCATGATTTCGACGAATTTGAACGAAGCTTAATTAGAAGATGTTAAACGCAAAGAAATACAGTACTACTTGAACACACATAAGCCAGATTTGCCGGCGCCGGTGGTCGAGTGGTAGCGCACTGGCCACTCGACCCAAGAGTTGCGGGTTCGCATCCCGGCCGAGGTCGGTGGGAAAATTTTGG
>JAQGAF010000229.1:0-64814 GCA_034687865.1 Kryphioiulus occultus
CTCAAAATTTCGTAGAAATTGCACAGGACACGCTCGACGTGTCCTCGCATCTCTGGGCACACAGTTATTTATTTCTACTGGAACTACACGCACTGATAACTTCAAATTATCGCGATTTAAACCCAAAAACTTCTTCGTTTCACCTGTGAGGGTACCCGCGTTCGAAAAATGGAATTCTAGTTCGCATTGATGCCGCCGGTGGCGCTCAGCGCGCAGCCCCGGATGCACGCGCTATTTCAATCACTATTTCAAGCTGACTGTTTACGCTTTTGTTTTTGTATTTATTGTCTGGTTCATTATTAAAACGCAATTTTTTTAAATACAAGATATGTTGGATATTTTGGTAGACAATGGCTACATACAGCATCATCCAACGGTCATTCCAACCAAACGAGCGAGTTTTAACGCTTTTGAACTCAGGATTCTTATACAAACGTCGTTATTATTCCCGATTCTTACCTCAAAATTTCGTAGAAATTGCACAGGACACGCTCGACGTGTCCTCGCATCTCTTGGCACACAACTATTTATTTCTACTGGAACTACACGCACTGATAACTATAAATTATCGCGATTTAAACCCGAAAACTTCTTCGTTTCACCTGTGAAAGTACCCGCGTTCGAAAAATGGAATTCTAGTTCGCATTGATGATGCCGGTGGCGCTTGGCGCGCAGCCCCGGATGCACGCGCTATTTCAATCACTATTTCAAGTGCATTGTTTACGCATTTGTTATCGTATTTATTGTTCCGTTCATTATTAAAACGAATTTTTTTTTTAAATGCAAGAGAGATATGTTGGATATTTTGGCAGGACAATGGCTACATGCAGCATCATCCAAAGGCCATTCCAATCTAACGAAAAGCACAGTACACGCCATATTCGATTTAATTAATGTTTTTAAAATTATAATTAAAAGTTTGGAAATCCCCTGACTTTCCCAGGTTTCACTATCAGGTACAAATTCCCTGACTTTCCCAGGTTCTGTGGGATATCTTTGATGACATTAGGGTACTTAGTTGAATTGAAACCAAAATGGTGAAGTCATATACATCAAGTTGATGTACATAAATCGAAGTCCCCAAACAGTAAACTACCAAATTTCAATTGGATATTTTGGGCACAACTGCCAATCCACACCAAAGTTTCCCAAGTGGGGCACTGACTAGAAGCCCGCCAGACAAGTCGGTCCAGAAACGCTGTTTTTCAAGCACCTGGCACGTTTTCACAGCCTGCCATCTTGTTTTATTTACCTCCCGGATAGCGCCGCGTACGCCCCCTGGCGGCGGCATTCTTCCGCGGCGTTTCCGTGCTAAAAATAGTCCTGACCTGCTCCATATTTTCAGTTTTAACACGGCTTGGATGACGGCCAACCCAGGCGTTTCTAGTGCTTTTTTTCCAGGAAAAAAAAACGACTAGAAGCATGGAAAAGTTTGGGATTTCCCTCCAATGCCCCAGTCTCAAACCTCATGACTTATGTTTGACAAATGCTGACAAACTTCACTGGTAACCCAAGAGCATTCGAGCCAAAATGTCATTCTTGCCTGACATGCAGCCTGTCCAGCACCCATCATCATTGGACCCTCACCATGCCAATCCAACTGGCAAGAACATTGGCAAGACAGCAGCTTTTCCATATTATAATGATGTGACAAAAGTCTGTATATGGCCAAAATATTATGCGATATGATGACATCTTGAAAATGCACGCAAAAAAACGCGCCAACTTTTTTGGACATTTTTCATAGCTGAATTTTGGCTATTTATGTCGCTGATGACGTCCGCCCCGCATATTTACACGCTCGTTCACAAGATTTGGCCAAATCGAAATCGCTGATGCAAAGACAGCTATTTGGAACGAAGGACGAGGTCGCTATAAATATATTAGCAAGAAAGTGCCCGATCAAACGACTTGTGTCGTTCAATGGGTTAAGGGCAGTCGAGAATTTGCACCACTGTATGTTAAACAAGGATTGAACACGTTCTCATGTATTCTGCATCCTACTGACAAATCATTGGCAGAGAACCTTGTAGTTCATCACTTTTGTACACATGAACGCAGTCCACAATGGTACAAGCTGATGACATCTACGGTACAGTACATGTAGATATAAAACAAGTATTGGCAATTTATGTTTTTTCACAAAAAATGTCATAAAAACAAGTTGAAGTTAAGGAAACAAATGTCATTTAAATAGGGGCAAGTAAATATACTAATCATGACAGTTTCGTTGGTTTAAATTGAAGTGGTTTAAAACAAACTGCAAAAAAGTGAAAAACTCATGTAAAAAAGTATTGGCAATGTACTGAATGGCAAAAACACAATGGAGGAGACGTTCAATGTCTCCTCTTGCTCAAATTTCTTTACACGGACTTATTTTATGGCGGAACACATACAGTATTGTGTAATAGAAAAGTAGGGTTGAAATAAAATTATAATATGCATGTACATGTGCATATTTTGAGCCTATTTGGTGTACCTTTGGCACAGGACATATTCCGTAGTCTATAAAAAATTCTGCTAAATAAATACTAAAAAAAAGAGTTAAGTTGCATTTCATATCAATTCTTTTAACTGTTCATATGTTTTGACATCTTTCATGGTTGTATACCCCAATGCATTTAAGTCTGAAATTTGATTCTTTTAATCCAATTTGAACATTTTCGAGGGGTATCGTGGGTGGCAATGCAAAGATGTTTCCAGCATTTTCTGAACACATTAAAAACCAGTTCAGTCCATTGACGCTAGGTGGCGTTGGTTAACCAAACACTTCAGTCTTCCATGGTTTTGACTGCACATTTCTGTTCTTCTAGCCATTGATTACATGGTATGGAGCCACGAATGACGTTAATAACAAATTCATTTGCACACATACGTAGTATTTGAATCCGCTCAAGGTAACCCCAAACTGGTTCCGTCCGCACTTAACGCAGCTGAGTGCAGATTGCAGAAAAATGGCAACAGATCCGTCGTATTTATAGCACATTTATAGAGAGATGGTTATTTGATGGCGCACATAATGCATCATGCATGGACTGACTGATAAGCTAGCAAGACGTCAGTCGCTGTTAATGGACCAATTTAACGGCAAACTTGTTTAGTTTCTTCGACGAATAAATTAACTGCAGTTTGTGTAGTCGGCTATAACATCTGTCTCATCAATATTAATAGTCAGAAATTGGTTATGAACTGTAACTTTTGAAAACATTTATTCTAAATGCACGCCAACTTGTTGTGCTTCGCTATACGAGTTTTCATATCAATTACACCAGTGTAACCAAAGCCAGTTTAACGGCGAATTTTATCGTTTTTAAACCTGTCCTGGTTTAGCAACTAGATTGATGACGTTCCCATTGACGCAGTAATGCATCAAATTTGGCAGTTCAAGAAGGTTGGAAAATAACTGTACACCTTAACAGTTTGCAAAAGGACATACATGTACATATACCTGTCCTTATGGCCAATAAAAGTTTAATCAAAAAGTGAATGCAAAGTTGCTGTGAACTAATGATAGCCAATTGATTGCAAGACTGAATGCAAAGTGATGTTTGTTTTATTCAAAAATTATCAGTTTGCAGCTGCTTTGGTTGCAAAACTGTTCGTAAGTACCCTAGCTTATGAGACAAAGTCAACTTAAATTAAGTAAGCTTAAGCCAAGTCACTTTGATCGAGTAAGATGTGAGTTTACATGCCAAAACTGGTTTGCCACCTAGTGGTGAAATGTTGCAAAACAATCGTGATCCTCTGCTTCATAAAAAGATGCACGAACCTTGAGGGTAATTTGGTCTGAGTTCACTAAAATCAGATCGTGATGCAGACATACCGGTACATGTAATGCAGTAACGTGCTAAAATTCAGTTGGTTACATCCTAAAAATGCACAAAGTTTGGAGGCTATTTGAATGGAGGAGTTTCGCTGCATATGGTTTTAGAGTTGCATGTACAAAAAACACACCTAGGAGACAGGAAATCATGCGTTCATCTCAAAAGTCAAGTCAGTTTAAGATGTTTACATGATACTTGCGCCTAGCTTAGCTCAAGTTACTTGTTGAGTCTCTTGAATCAAACCACCCACAGCCGATTATCTAATAAATTCACTCAAATAAGTTAAAGTAGGGAAAACAGGTTGACTGTATAACAAAATAAGCTTAAGGTAACTTAAGTCAGCATTTTTTCACCAAATTTTTTCCAGAAATGAAATTTCCATAATTTTTTTTCTAATAAGTTTTTTCCATAAGTGAAATTTCCACCAAATTTTTTGAAATCAGCTTTCTTCCTGCAAGTTTTTCCAGAAACGAAACCTCCATCACTTTTTTCTGCAGTTAGTTATTTTTCACCAAATTTTATCCAGAAATGAAATTTCCATCACTTTTTTTCTGCAATCAGGTTATTTCCAGGAATGGAATTTCCACCAGTTTTTCGCACTAAGCTTTTTTCCACCAGTTTTTTTCAATCAGTTATTTTCAAGAAATGATATTTCCACCAATTTTTCCAATGGATGGAATCACTTTTTTCTGCATTTAGTTATTTAGTTATTAGTGCAATTAGCATTTAGTGGTGAAATTTCCACCACTTTTTTAAGCAGTCAGGTTTTTTTCCATGAATGGAATTTCTACTAGTTTTTTGCCAGCAGCTTTTTTGCAATCACTTTTTCAACCAAGTTTTTTCCAGAAATGAAATTTCCACCAGGTTTTCTGCAATCAAGATTTTGCCAACCATGATGGCTGGCGCCATCACATTAGCGTGCAAATCGCTTTCCATAAACTCTGATTTCGTTGCCCAGGCTTTACGATGTGGACAGAGGTGAGCAGCGCGTGGTAATTACCGTTCTCATCCGCAATTAGGATGCGTGACCCGCGGGGCGTCACCCGCAAAACCCGGCGTCATTAGCGCCCTCCTGATCAGCATATGCAAACTTTAACTCGCGTTAAATTCCGATAACTGCCTGGTTCTGACCAGTGGCCGCTGCAATTACAGGGGGCCACCCAAAACCCAGGCCCCCAAATTGGCAGAACCCCTGCGGGGGGTCGGAGTTCGGCGAATTCCTGGCGGCTGACCTGTGGGGGGAAGGCTGAACCCTGGGTTCCTGGAAACCCAACTCAACTACCTGTGGCTTCAGCTCTTTCTGGTTTTTGTTTACGAGTTGAATCTTCGAACAAACGATGCAATTTGAGCTGGCCAGATTTGCCATTATTGGCAAATGAAGCGAGAGAGGCTTCATACATGTACATGTAGTAAGCATCTAGGGTTACATTGGACGAGAAGGTCATCTTGCGTCTTTCTCAATGTACTTATGAAATGTCAAAGAAAGCTCAGGGATGCCGCCAGTGTGAAATATGTACAGACCTAGTGTGAAAAATGGGTAGAAATGTGAAAAAATTAGGAAAAAGAGACTTTTATTTCCAGTGAATTTTACGTGAAACATTTATTGGAAATGAATTTCACAAGAAATTTAATTTCCTCCATTCAGGTACTCAATTTCATAAAAAATGTACTAAAATTTGAATATTTTTATCAGTTTTTTTTAAAAATTGCCCACTGAGTTCTTTTTTAAAAACAATACAATACTTCTGAGAGTCTTAAAATGAAAATGCGCTTGAAATCCATTTTTGTTAGAATTTAAACAAATGAAAATGTCTCCTATGGCGTTCACTTAAATATTGATATTTACACCACGTGCAAATATTTTTTAGAAAAACAAACTGAAATGCACCATTCGTTGTCTAGTTACATGTACATGTATGCAAAAAAACACCTATGACGTTCTCAATATTGTAGATGGGTTTCCGTTCGTAACTTGAGAACTACTGTTATAGCTCTTCAAATACATGTAGCTAGTTTTTCAGAAATATTGGGTGAAAATGTGAACAAATCAGATATTTGCATCGGAAAAAAATTGTAAACCAAATGGTCAGATGCCTGCCATAAATTTAAGCTGGATTTTGAGAAAATGCTGCTTTGATTGCAGTTCAGCACAGGATCATCTGGTAATCTCGGTATTCTTATTGGTTGGGTCACATGTGTCACAGAGCATAGCCCTTGACCTCTGGCATGAAGATACATGTACTTCCTGGTTGGCCCAGAAAACTAAAAATCCTAGAATTTTTTGATCATGTGACTTAATCTGAGTCAGAATTTTGAAACCGAATTCTTGGGAAGTTGTATTGAAATCAGCTCAAGTAACGTATTCATCACTGACCTTAATACGCCCTTGGGTTTAGCTATATTGGTCATGGTCCCATGGGCCTCAAGTCCTCGTCTTTGGTTTTATCTGGTACTATATTGGTCATGGGGCGCGAAAGTCCCATGAGCCCCAAGTCCTCACGAGTTAGGGTTATTTTCATCTTGACCTTCGTCCAATAAAACAATCAGCCCTTTCACTTCGATAACAATGCGGTCACCACAGTGACCAGACTGACCACAATCACAATGGCTAGAGGTCACTGGGCACGGCTACTTTTAACCTGACGAAAACTGGATATACATGTAGTTCGAGATTAGAGGCCCTAGTTCGAGATTAGTTCGAGATTGCTACAGCGCGCCATCTGTTACCAAGAAAATGCAAACACAAGTGCCTAATTCGGGTAGAGTAGGAGCATAACGTGCAGTAAACAACAAACAAGCAAAAAATTGATCGACGCACAGTTGTGAAATTCTGCAATTCTATTATTATGATTTCGCAACGAAAACATTCACGAAATAATTTATCCTTCATTCAATAGGACTGGTAATAAATTTGCGTGAACGAATAACATTATGTATTTTCATACACAGGGTTCTCACTTTCTGGAAAGTCAGGGAAAATCAGAGGAAGTCATGGAAATGAAAAAGTATCAGAGAATTCGCGAAAATGCCAGGGAATGTCTGGGAAATTGAGCTCAGCCACTTGATTAGTCATCATCCTTTATAAAAATTTAGGGGTATAATCCAACAATTTTCTAATTAAAAAAAAATCTTATGTAAATGACTGAAACGTTGTCAAGAATCGTGTGCGAAATCGACTCGAGAATTTTAGTGGGAGCACTGAAATACATTTTTTTCGTATGAACCAATAACTGGCTATGTAAAACGTATTATTGATCTGTTGAATTTCCCTGACTTTTTCATAGTAAATCAATTTTCCTTGACTGTATCAATGCTTGTTATATGTAAACAGGGGACAGAAAACAACTTTTGGTAGGTACACAACACATTTCCAGCATACAATTTTTATGTAAACAAATAACTGGCGGCGTGAAACGTATTATTGATTTGTTAATTTCCCTAACTTTTTCAAAGTAAATCTATTTTCCCTGACTTTTTCAAAGTAAATCTATTTTTCCTGATTATATAATTGATTATTATATGTAAACAGGAACAGAACACATTTTTATAGGGAATCACCACGTTTACCTTACCTTTTTATTGACAATTTCACTACATTGTATTAATTTCTCCCTGACTTTCTCAAAGCAGATCTTCCATTTCCCCTGTATTTTCCAGACCCATCCAATTTCCCTGACAATTCCAGATCTGGGTGAACCCCGCAGGCACCTTCTATAGGTTTTCAAATACAGACATGTCCTCTGTGGAAGGCCCCTGATGGAAATTTGAGAATCATCAATGGGGTTGTTCCTTGCAGATCGTAGTGCTTTCCAGCATGGCAGATTTTGGGAATGTTGGGGTCAATTGAACCATATCAACTGTCCAACCAGCTCCATAAAATTGATACAAATTGCACCCATTACGTGATTGCCATTTGATGAGTAACAGTTGCAATGGCATAAGGGTTCCCCCTTTGGCCACCTGTTCCCAAACCGATTCTGGTGTGGACCGCTTCAGACGAGCTAGTCTAGACTACGACCTGGGTTGATGCACCTCAGACGAATTTCCTAGAAAGACCTATTAACGAAGGTTTGTGTACCTTTCAGGTATTTAGGGGGTTGGGCCATTACCATGCCGCTCCAAGTGCCTTATTTAGGCCTCCACTTGCAGGCAGCAAAACCCTGCACCAGGATTGGTCTTGGGTTGACCATGCCAAAATTCAAGCCTGTGTTGCCATTACATCAGTTTTATCTTCGTTAGCCAGAACTGCATAACAGCTTGTCCATGGTTAGCCTATAATTCCCCACATAGAGGTGGTGCCACCACTATTTCATGATTTGCTGCCATTATTGCTGAAACCAGGCTTCACTTTCTCAGCATGGATGCGCAATACGAATTAATGCGATCCAGAAGCGGCGAGTGAAGCTTGACCTATAGCACGTTTACATGCAGGCGTTAAGTTAACTTAAATAAAACATGCCGTAGATCAAAGCGACGGTATGTGTATACATGTACTTTGTCACATAAAGTTTCACGTTATGTCAAGTTGGGAGTGTGTTCTATCTGAGTTTGCTAAAACCAGATACAGCATACATGTACATGCATTTCCCCATGCATTTGCAGGGTTCCCACTTTCTGGAAAGTCAGGGAATTCGTGAAAATGTCAGGGAAATTGAGATTGTTTGCATCAGCCAATTGATCAGTCATCATCTTTCATACAAATTTGGCATAAAATCCATCATTTTTAAAATTTTTTTAAAAAGTAATTTGATGTAAAATGTCAGGGAAATAAATGGAAAGTGAGAACTCTAGTTTGTAAAGCTACATGAATGGAGAGCTTCGCTGTATCAGGTTTTACATTTGCCTCAAATACAGACAACAGGACGTGACGTGCTCATCTCAAGTTAAGCCTGTTTAAGGCATTTACATGGTGTTTGCTACTTGCATTAAGCGAGTTTCTTGAATGAAACAACCCCATGCAGATTCTCAAATCGAGTCTGCTTTAAATCAAGTGAAGATAGGTGAAACACATACTTAGATTAAAAGTCTGCGTGTAAATGTAATGCAACTCACTGTTAAAAAAACTGTGCTTGCTGTGCAGGCCTCAAAACGGTTCTAACCCACAATGAAATATCTTCTGGTACGTGATTTGCATTCGGTCCCCCACATGGAACTCATGGAGGGGAGATGACGGTAAACAAGTTCATGTAAATGCAAATGCAGTGCTCTTCATTAAGCGGACGAGCTAGGTTTTAGGGCATTGCACACATTAGATTTAAAAGGCTGTTCAAATTAGGCTAATTAAATAAATGAATATCATTAGAGCAGTTGATGGGCTTGAAGACTCATTAAGTTGTTGAATGTTTTATTAAACTGTTTTCCCAATCCTCAGATGTGTGGGGGACCCAAGAATGTTTTCGGAGACGCTCCAAATTTCCAGCGCCACCTATGATGAATTTTTCAAAACTGATATGGGGTTGGGAACGCCTTGGTAAAACCAATATGGAGGCATCATTACATGTAGCAGCAGGTCTGAACTTGTGCAAATATAGAGCAACCTGACAATGCAATGTCAAGCTGAGTTTTGCATATTAGCATGACAAATAGGCATATTGGCATGACAATAGCAGCGCCAGTCCCGTCATGCAACGCGTGGAAACTTTTGCAGGTTGCAACTTTGCGTTTAGGCTTTTGTGTCAATACGACCTTGACAGGTGAGCTGGAACCAGTCTGGCAATTGTCTTGTCACAGTACCCAGGTGATGTCACGTGCATGCTGGCTTTCTGTACAGCCTGGGGATGAAAGATGCTTCGAGTTCTTGGAAAAATGAATATTGTGTCTCAGAAACGTCATCTTTCAATACAATGTACTTTATTAGGCTATAGCGGCCATTTTGGCAAGATTTGTTTCACTTGTTTTGACATGTTACTGTTGTTCCTCAGGAATTATTTTTCATGGATTGTTCAAAACAGTAAAGTAACGCGGTGTCGTGACTAGTGGTTTGCTTTTAGTTCACTATCAGATGGTATACTCCTTTGCTTTTCATGAAATATTGAAAATGAACTGACAAAAGCAGTTGTCCTGTCGTCCACATGACGACTGTCACGTGTTGTAAAACTTGTCATCAGGTACAACTTGACAGTAGACTTGTCATCTAGACAGATTTGGACGTCAAATAAGGCGTCTCTAGTACTAAACTACGGGTTTACCCAAATTTTTACATACTGTATAGCATAGGATGTTGTATCCCAGAATGCATTTGGAACACCATCTTTAAAGATGGCCACATCTACATGCGTAAACCGTTTACATGTATATTTAAGAGGTTAGAAGTATTTCTAACTTTGTAGGTCAAGTAAAGTTTGGAATACCGGTATACTACGGAATATTCCCTGCTCCTGATATGCACAAAATGTGTAAATTTCAGCCCTAATTGTCTATTAGACAACAACAACACGTGTCCTACTGTAGATGATGCAATTTGTTTTTCTTGTTTTCTTCTTCTACTATTTTTCATGTTTTTAACGTGTTTATACTGACCTATAAGCTATCATACCCTAATCCCACTTTCTCATCTGTGTCTGTGGTGGTTGGAGTAGTTGCAGGGCATAACCCGTATAGCAAAGCCAACATTTGCTGCGACAGATTCCATTAATTGGGTATTCATCATACATGTCGTTTTGCAAATTTGGATGGTTCCAGAAATACTGTATAAGCCTACACGTGTTTTATTACTCATAATGTGTCTACGTGTAGGTTTTAACTTCAACACATGTTGTAAGTCTGACGGCGCATTTATCACATTACATTCCGTGCTTCCTGACAGAACACAAGATCTTTCCATCTTGTCAACATACATGTACATTATGCGATGTACTGACATGATGACAAGTAGATGACGCAATTACTGTTTAATTTAGTCAGCATTTTAAATATTAAAGAAAAGTGGGCGATTATCTCACATTCCACCTGCTGACCCCAAACAGTCATTCATACAGGGATTTCTGCTGGACATGCTGAACTTACTTGTGACATTAAAACAACCTTGACCTTTCAAATATTTACACATTATATGTTATTACATACATGTAGGTATATACACATTACATATTATCACATTATCTCACAGTCCACCTGCCGACCCCAAGCCGTTATTGAAAACAGTGATTTCTGCTGAAGCCATCGGCCTGGACATGCTGGACATATTTTTGACATTAAACAACCTTGACCTGGCACATATTTAAGACAACTGTCATCTTAGTACTTTGTAGCAAGTCTGCATACATGGTAACTTGTCAAGACCACTGTGTTCTGTTTTCTTATGTGCATTCGCAAGAACCAAGCAGCTATGAAGTACCTTCTTGAGTTCCAGAAGCAAGACCGCTTGCTCCTGATGGAAGTTGTTGGTAAACAATCAATACGTGTTATTGCTTTTAATTGGTACTCTGGTATCTTCATGCTAGCGTTCAAGAGTTTCATTAAGTTTCTCACCAAGGTTAGATTTGTTCCCATGGCACTTGGCACAGCTCACCAACTAAACCATTCTGGTATCGTTTCTCAGCCAGTCGAGCCAACTAGCTGCTTCAGCACAAGTAGCAGCTGGAGTTTTGCTGACTCCAAACTTTTCCGACTTTTATTTTCTCATTTCTTCGCCTTCATTCACAAATCTGCGAGGTCCTTCACCCGAATTTCGAGGCTTTTATCACCGGGCGCGGATCCATAAAACCACTCGAATTGAATTACCATTTGTCTTAATTTAATACCTGACGTCACCGCTGTTTACTATTAATTAGATTGCGCTAATAACGTCGCATCCCATTTGCAGCTTTGAAATTTATGGGAGGCTCAAGAGGTCGTAGAACCCGTTTCAGCTGTTTGCCAAAGGTTTCGCAAAACTGCGTGGAAAATTCCTACCAGTTGCGAACAATCTTACTGTATGTTGGTCACTGACAACACATTTTTTTTGCTGGTTTTAATGTCAGCATTGGACTCGTAAAAAGCCATGTCCCCTGGCGAAATGGGACACTGTCTTAGTTGTCTGTTAATAAGAGGTGTTACAAAACTTGACAATGATAAGGAATGTATGACATTTCCCAAAATAGCACAATCCTGAAGGCATAACAGTGTGTTTTCCCTTGAAACTAAAAAATGGCTTATTTTGGGAAGCGAATAAAATATCTACTGTTTCCTTATTTTTTTATCTGAGATCTGGGCGATTGAAAGAAGAGGTCGAAAAGGTCGACAGTGATAAGGGATGTATGACATTTCTCAAAATAGCACAATCCTGGCGTGTACAATGTCCATTCACTTGTTAGTACTTTTGAAATTTTATTTTGGGGATTAATTTGGAAAGAGAAAAAAAATTGATTAAAATGTGACTGATCGAATCGTCCATCAAATTTCCATGAATTTTCCAGGTTTTCCAGACACTTTTTGCCAAATTTCCAGAAATTAATAACGATGAGAACACTGAGGACTTTGTTTTATTGAAACCGCTAAATCCCCAATACTTGCATTTTTGTGTACTTTTTCTTCTTTGGAAATATTAAAAATTTATAATAATAACGGAAATGCTACAGGCAATTTAAAAAAATAAGATTCATACAAAAATTTGCTAAGTATAATCTGGTATTAAGTTCCAGTATAGCCTGCTATTTATAATAAGGATTGCCGTACATACAACATACAAGTACACTGTACATGTACATGTTAGTCAATAGTGGATTTTTCATAAGAAATATTAGGAAATATGCAGCTTTTCTATTGCTTTCCTGAAGCTTCTTATATGTAACAATAAAAATTGTTGCACCCTAACAAATTTCCAATGACTCTCCCAAAACCATTTCAACTTCCCTTATGGGGTCGACCAGTCACCCTATTATTAACATGACGTTGCCTATTGCTTCCATTCTGTCATTTTTAAAAAAATACATGTAATGTACATGTATGTTGATTGGCTGATTGAAGTAAAGAGGTCGACAATGATAAGGGCTGTATGACAATTCCCAAAATAACTTAGTCCTGTAGGTATATTTTATCTAAACAACAGATAGGCTATTTTTTATTGTTAGTTCCTTGTGTCATAAAAAAAATTTATTTTGAGAAACGAATAAAATACCTGTAATAACATCACGTTTCCCATTGTTCCAGGTTATTATTTTTTTTAAATAATTGGATTGGTCGATTACTATAAACGACGTACATGTGCATGTATTTTGTTGTACTGTATTTCAAACTACATGTAGGCCTAACTTGAAAAATAAAATGCATTATTGAAAACGCATTATAATAAACATTGTATTTAAATATCTCAAAATTATTTATTCGATAGTTATTCAGTACTACCGGTATATGTACATGTATATCGTTACTTAGAACTTGGGCCAAAATTGATCAATTTAAAACCGAAATATGCATTTGGTTGATGAAATGTCATCGTATGCTAACTAACACTACAATAAATTTGTCACCTGTACCCAACTTCTTTATCAGCAATTATGTAAACCGAAACTTTTAAAATCGATGGTTTTCAATTAATGATAACCACTGTGGCGCACTTGGTTTCTACAACACCTTATCAGTTTTTAATCGAAATTTCTGTGTTTTACATCGATTTGTCTGGCAACAAACTAAGATTTATGCTTTTCAGCGAAATTTTTTTTTGGAAGGAGGTTTTTGGCATTACAAAATTGACTAATATTCCCACCAGTAGCGGTACCGACCAGTTTCGTTTTTTTTTAAGAAATGCTTTGCTCGTTTCCTACATCATCTTAATAAATGTGTCACTGATTGCATTATTGCTCAACATTGTTACTAACTCCTGTTTCATATTTCAGTTGCTTGAACGTGCCTGTTTGACACAAATAGGTTTTTACCAATTAATAATAGCTTTTAATAATAAGCTAAAGTACGTGATTAATTGGCGTGGAACCATATTAGAGGCATTAAGAAATCATTTAGTCACTAATCCTTCTATCCTAAACAATAGGTCAGAAAAAAAAATCATTGTGACCTCAGTATGACCTGTAGGCTCGTTCATAAAATCGCTGACTGCAATCGCAATGGAAAATTTTTGGAGAATTGCTGAACATTAAACATGAAACACTGTCCCATTTGGGTCATTTTTTTTGACCAAACACAAGTGATATCCACTTTTAACAAGCTGTCAAGTGACCAAAAACTTTTAATAAGCCCAGATACGATAGTAAATCAGAACTGGGATATGGGGGTTTCCATTAGGCTGTCGAAGGGTATCGTTTGGTGGTTTTTGGTAATTTGAATGTTTTTTTGTGAAAACACTGAAGCACTAAGTTTGTTTTGGTTTGATTTAATTACTGCCTTTGGCAAGGGCGCTCCTGAATGACAACTATTTGCAAATGATTATTGCGAGAATACTGTGGGTCAGATCTTAAAACAGTTTTAAGTTGACCGACATTCGGTTTACGATTGCTTATGATTTTATCTTGCGCGACAAAGTAAAGTTTTTGACTAATCAAATTAAGAAGGTAATACAAAGTAGAACAAATAGATGCACGTATACTGCTAATGGACGTTTAAACTTGTTTTGTGAGCTTAGACCTCCCACATCGAAATAAAATATTCCGCTTTGCAAAGATATGCAAATTCATTGCTAGCCGGAGATATATTACAGGGTGCCACCAGATATGAAATTTTCAACTTCCCTGACTTCTCCAGTTCTAAAAAAAATTCTCTGACCACTGGAAAAGCAAAATATGACATTTGCCAATGTAATTTATTTATTGCTTATTATATACATTAACAATCAAGGCTAAATGTGGCATATATTCTTACCTTGAAATACTAAAGGAGATTACAAGTAAGATCGGCATTCAGTGGTGCAATGCTGATAAAAGGGGAATTCCCTGAATGACTTAAAAAGCGAATTTCTCATTTCTTTAAATGCAGAGCTGACTATAAGCGCCATCTCTTGACTTTTGTGTTATCTAATAATAACTAAGTGAAAGAAAATGTAATTTTGAAATGTCAAACTTCTCTGACTATCCAGAACTTTCTAATTCCACTTATAATTCAAGTTTTCCAGGTCTGGGGACCCTGATTAGTATCAAACGATGTATTTACAGTCGTGTTATGTTACGAATATAATTTATAAAATATCTCACGAGATGATATGCTTTCCAATGGCATTACAAGCCCACAATAAATTAGAAATTATATGGATTAGGAGTTTATATTAACAGCTATATTTTGTTACAAATGCAGGTAATAAAATCTCACAAGATGACGTACATCGTGACATTACAAGCCCACAATAAACTACATAAGGTATTAGAAAATTAATGATGATTAACACGATCATGTTTAACATCATTAATTTTGTAATTGTACCGATCGCAATCAAGATGACTCTAAACTACATGACGTATTGATTAGGAGTTTGAATTTCAAATATAGCGTATGCAACTAGAGACGGGAAATTTTCTGAAATCCATATTGTATTTCAGAAAAGCACCAGAAAAGACATTACTGAAAATTCATTGTTGTCTAATGTAGGGTAATGTAAAGCAGTGCACAGCATGTACATTTCAAGAGGTATTTTCAAACCAATATTTATTGCCGACAAAGAGCTTTCCTGAATATATTTCCGGGAACAATTTTTCCTATGTGCCAGTTTGAAATTTTTGACAAAAAAAAATTCGTTTGCTAACATAGTTCCCAATGCCTTTATTTACGATGTCCATTTTTTCACTTGCAGGCAATTTAGGCCACAGATCAACGATGGAGATATCGTCACCCTATTCCCATCTTCAAGGAAAAGGTATGTTCAGGAGTGAAATTGCATTTTTATGATTGTAATAAATTATAAGTGCGGCCTTCCACTAGTATCCATGTCGCTAGGGCCTTTTCCCTTCTTAACATGGAATTTGATGGAAACATGGCAGGTGTAAACAGCAAGCATTTTACATAACATCTCTCCATGAACCGGCCTCAGAATTGACTACAATATACCCATAAATATCAAGGGTTGATTTGAAGCTTTGCTTTACAGTGGCTATTAGGGTGCTGGACAAGTCAAGTTCTCAGAAAATGCATATGTAAATATAACAATGAGTATAGCACACTTTTCGCTGAAAGGCACATCGCAGAGAGGTTATATGCTAATTGCTTAGTTGTCGTCTTATGAAAATCCCTCCATTCTAGGAAAAGGGTTGCCAGTGGCCAAGTTTACTGACCCCTACCTTCTAATTGATTCTCAGACCCATCCTGACCATAAAGCTATCAGCTACCTGGCATTTCGCTCACACCATGTCGATTTGCCAAATTTATACACTGGTCATGCACCTACGAGAAAGCAGCAAAATATTCATTTATTCATTCTCTGAACTCTGCAGAAATTCAAGCTGCATGGATTGAGCGCCACCTGCTGGCCATTTGTCTTATATGCACTGCCTTTGTACTGGTAATAATAATTGTCATGTCAGCCCACATCAGCTGACCCATTTTCGAATAATTACCAAATGAAATGAGGCATACATGTGCATGTACAATTACTTTAAGACAAAGCAGAAATAAAAAATTCCGAAATGCTAAAAAGCCTAAACGGCATTGAAATGTGAATGCCATAGTAATACATAATAAAAGAATTCTGGTAAAACACATTCAGTGTATACTGAAAAATTAGTCATACATGAATACAAGTATTGCTTTTCAAATATACAGTAGAACCTGTACAAACAACACTGACTAAAATACTATCTAATTATCTAATAAATATCCATAACCTAATATTCCATATTTCCAAGTCCCACAACTTTTGCAAACTAATGCTACAGCAGGGTTCCCCCAGAGATGAAATTTTCAACTTCCCTGACTTTTCCAGGTCTTAAAACAAATTTCCCTGACCACCTTGACCGTTGAAAATGCAAGAATACTTCAAATGCCAATGTAAGGAATGCCATATTGTATAATTGCTTGTCATTCTGTATATACAATAGATAGAACACAAATTTAATTAGTAAACATCAAATTTAGATTAGCCTTTTAAACTGACAATTTCATTATAAAATTTTCCACAGAATTGCTTGTCATCTCTTGATTTTTTGTGTTAACTAATAACTAACTACTTAAATGCATCATAGCGGTAATTTGTAGAATTTCCGTGTCTTTTTCAAAGTAAATTCATTCTCCATGGCTTTTTAAATTTCCCTGACATTTCCAAGTTCTCCAGGTCTGGGGGAACATGTACAGATTCAGCAAAAATATAAAAGTGACTTCCTATATACATGTACTGGCATGTTTGCGACTAATAAAATGTTTCCTATATATAGTGGTAGGCCCTGTCCTCAATCTGTCCAAGCTAATAACCTTTCTAAACTAATATTCAGCACCGGTCCCATGATATTAGTTTATACAGGTTCTATTGTACATGTATTTAGGGAAACGCATTTGCCGAAATGTTTTTCGCGTTTTTTTATGATGTTCACCAATATCTAACACATAATGGTTGCCTGAAAGCACAACATGTATCCCAAAGCTGAACATGTATCGTGATCTAAATAGACATGTCCACCCTGACAGTAAAGATTATTAATTCACGATTCCCACCGCCATCTATCGATGAACATGTTTTTCAATTAATTGCTAGGTTGACCTGCCAGCCAGCTTAGCTAATCGATGATGTCAAAGGAGTTTTTGCTAACCTACAGTATGTTTGGTATTGACAAAAGGACCCCATTCGCTTAATAAGGTGGCAAGCATCTAATAAAGGTGTAGTCAAGATTATTGGCATTTGGGATAAAAAACTGTTGCAATGGCGATTTGATTGGCAGCCAAGGTTGACCATCCTACTTGGAAGGTTACCATAGCAAAAGGCTGTATTTAGGCATAGGCCTACATAACAATACAACTGGCCAGAGCTTCAAAAGGAATTGCAGTATATTTTCATTACCATTTTTGATTTCGGTTACATCATAAATGTATCAGAAAAATGTCCATTAATTTGACCCTGATATACCCTCCAACCCAATGCAATTTCTAACATTTCCATATTTCTGGTTGCCAGTGGCTGCTAGCATTTCTGCAACTGCTTAAGCATGGTCTGTCATGACTCAAGCACTGCGGAGTGGCGTTGTTTTTTGGACTCCAGCTGATGTCACAGCTTGGCAAAAACTCTGCCGAATTGCTTCCAGGAACTATTTTGGAACAGCCAGTTTGTTGTCACTGGGACACGTGCATGTTGCGTGCTGTCAAGGTTATATTCTGCAGGAGTGGGCGACCCTCAGCAAGTTGCTGGGTGGACTGCACCAAATTAGTATTCCAATCTATGGGCCTCACATCATGTAAACAGAAGTTGTCATTCCAATCCACTTATGGAACTCCATGGCGTCTTTCGGAAAGTTTCAGTTTCGACATTTTCTAACTCATTTTTAACAGACTTCCAAAGGCCCTAGCGTGCTGAAATTTAGTGCATAGCTTCATTTGGCGGAACATTTGATTAAACCAAAATTTCACGACTTCATGTAGTTCCCTTATGTATTTATTGGTAATCGTATACTTGAAAAAAATGCATTCGATACTGCGGCCTGGTCCCATTTCGAAAATACGTGCCTCTGGCGTAATGCATTCGAAAGCGCGTGGTTCAGGCTCCCGCCCAACTAAAATTTTCAACATCCCTGATTTTTCCAGATTTTTGGAAAAAATTCCCTGCCTTAATTGAAACAAACTTCACCAATTACTGAGTCATGAAATCTTTTACATCAGGGTCATGAAAAGTCATGAAATTTGTTACAGGTTCATGTAATTTTTGCCTTTGATTGATTCATAAACAAAAGTTCGGGTTAAACTTCATCATTAAATTAAATTTGTTATCCAGTTTTGTAAAAAAAAAAATTCGTCTATAGCGTTTTTTGGCCAATAATCATGTCATCACTTGAATGGCCCCATATTTTAATATGAATTTCAGAAATGTATTTTTCTTAATGCATTGGCAACAAAGTACATCCCGAATGCATTATTCATACTTACATTTCCGGAGTCGCCATATCGTTAAGTTAGTTTCATATTTACGAAATAGGTGGGACCCCAGAGAGTATTTGCCACCGAAGCAAGTGAAATTAATAAATAAAAAACTATTGTGCTATGCTCCTTTATGCATTAAAATCAATAAAATTCTGGCGTTATTAACGGTTATATTGATTTCGCAGTTTGCGCCTGAGTATGACAAATGTGAAATTTCACCATATGGAAGGAAGATCACGAGACAGAAAAACGATGAAAATAATAAATTAAATGCCTTTCATTTAGATTTGTGGTTATTGATTCTTAGCAGGATAATTAATTCCGAGAAAAAAAATATATGCTATTACTCCCTAAACTGTTTCTAACCTATCAACGTATTTTTCCCTGACACAGATGGCGCTCTTGGAACTAGGGGGCGCCACTGCTCATCTCACTTGAGGGATTTTTCCTATTACTAGTACCGATGCAACAGTGTAGCGTCAAAACATATCCCACAAATATTTCTAGTGGGTAACATAGTGTTCAATACATTATCTACTAAAATGTCACCTGCAACATGTGAAACACCACATGTCGAAAATGTTGGCTTTACGTCGGTTTTGAAATACACATTAGGAAATGCGCAAGAACTAAGTGCTAAAAGCACATGACGTGGAACATTTTCTGAAAATTTGGATGTTTGAATAGTGCAAATCTCATGTGCATATGATGTTACAGAAGCCAATGCACTTGCATGATGTGGTGTTTTGGCCAATTGTAGTCCAAAATCCGTTCACTGACGTCATTCACGACAATGATACCGTATACAAGCTGGTATATCATTGTTTACCATCAGCTCATTCAGCTGGCTATCTTTGTGAAAAAGAGAACAAGGGATTCCAATCTTCCAGAATGTCATCAGATGTGAAAAAGTCAACGGTAGCTAAAATTACCAGAAACTTACTGGCATACGCGTGTACAAACGACAGTAAAATGTCATTACTGTTCATTATGACCCCAAATATGAAAAAGCCCATGAGAATCACACAATTCAGAAGGAGAACCCCACATTAAAGAAAGGACCAAGGAAGATGCAATAGTTAAATCTGTATGTCAATGACTGGGATTCTGTAAGACTATGAAGACTATGCGCATACATGTACAAAAAGTGATGTTGAAGAAGATCCATGTTATGAATCATTCATAACAGATTTCTTTTCTCGTTTCAGATGTGAGTAGTACATCTCCCATGACGTCACCAGTCATCATCCGTCGCGCTGCTGACATGACCAACAACCTGAACAACAGTATAATGGACCCGGTGACTCGAGAACGGCGCTTTCAGGAACAAATTTTGAAGTTGAAGGAACAGCAGCGACTCCAGGAACAGATTTTAGTACAACAGTTTCACCAGCAGCAGCAACAGCTGAAAGAACAGCACGAAATTCAGCTGCAGCAACACATTACGGTAAAACCATCCTTTCCATAGCCCACCTTAAAACACTCATCAGTGTGCAAGGGTGGACAATTTGAAAAAATATCATCAAGTCTTTTGTATCTTCCAAATCCAAATGTGATTGACTATGGCACTGCCAAAGGAATAAGGGTAAACTTTTCTGGAATGGTTGACAAACCTTGGCGGTGAAGGCAGTTGCCAGTATACACGTTTATGGTTCAGAAGGAACCATGTGTGAAGACAGTTGGCAGAAAACATATTTCTAGTTCAGAAGGAAACCATTCATAATTCTGAAGCTCAACTTTTAACATTGTCATAAATTCCTTCTCTGTCTGACAAGTTCTGCCATCCTTTCCAATACCAACCATAAAACACTCACCAGTGTGAACAATTTACCAAAGCACAAGTACATCTTGAAGTCCTTTGTGTCTTCCAAATACACATATGAATAACTATGGCAGCACTAAAGATAAGATAGAATTTATAAAGATGGTGTTGGCAAATCCTGATGGTGAAGACAGTATCAGAAAACATATTTCTAGTTCAGAAGGAAACATGTGAAGCCTTGCCCACACCAAGGAAACTTTTCCTAGAAACACAATCCTCAAAACGTTTCCACAATTCTGGCATGGAAACATGTTTGAGGAATTTTTTGAGGCCTGTTTCCTCCAATATGTTTCCTTGTTAGAAATGTGGAAACATTTGGAGAAAACCTGTTTCCAGAAACCTAATTTCCAGGAAACGTTGCCTTGGTGTGGACAAGGCTTTAGAATGTTGTCAGAAAACATGTTTCTGGTTCAGAAGGAAACCATCCAGAATTTTCAAGACAAGCTTAACTGCTAGCATTGTCATATGCTAGACAGCCTGAGTTTGTCATAACCTGCATGGTTTCATCTTGGTACAAATGTCACATTCAGGATCTACTTGTAGTGTCAGTTGTAATGGAATGTAGTAACTAAACAGTCCTTGTGACATATTGGGCTTTGTCTGAAGTTCAGCATTGGACCTGTTTGTTTACCCAGGGTGTCACTCTGATTCTGGATGACGTCAGCAGCGATGTTTTCCCATCACGTTCTTGCGTCACGTGTTCTTTTTCGGGACCATGGAGTGGGCGTTCTCCCCGTGCATCACCGTTCTATTTTTTTCCACCTCTCCCAACTCATTTTAATTTTAGACTTCTGAAAATAGTAAATGAGTTTCCTTTTTGGGTGAACCAGATGGAAAATCGGTCACGAGTCAATGTCAAGAGAATCAAATGCTGGGAGTGGTTCTGTTGACAACAAAAAAATTGCAAAAAAAAAGTCAGGATGCCTTTTGTGACAGCACAACTGGACAAATTCATCAAGCTATTTTGGCAATGCTACATGTGCAATGATAATTGTTTTCGCATAATGTTTTCTGGAAAAAACTTAATTCTGTCATGGCTGCCACTCACCCAAACGGCCAAACCTGTTTTAATCTTAAAACCTAACCAGCCATAAAAGGCCAAATCGAACAGTCTGCCCAGGGGTACCAGTACCAGAAAGTTACCATGCAAATTGGCAGGCGTTACATAACACGAACAGCTGTTAGCAAAAGCAGCAACAAACAAATAGCTTGGAAATTGCCCAGCAGGTGACTAAGCATATCCTAGATGCTATTTGAGAAAATAAGTATACAGTATGAGCAACCTTAAAATAAAAAGGGGTCAAGGGAGACTGCTTCGCCATATCGGTCCATTGCCTTCGCACGGATAACCCACTCGATTAACCGGAAAATCCATTCAAACGAGATTGAGATTGAGGTTGCCAGTGCCAGGAATGACAACTGTTACATGGGTAGGTGGCACCCAGGCCTTTTGTTTTCCTTTTTGAATTGCAGGAAAGGCTATACTTAGATGCAGATGAAGGTCGTCAAATAGGAAAAAAATATTTTGTTTTTATGACGGCCATGAGTCACTGCTACGCAAACAGCTACTGGTGGCGCTGCGTGGAAGGGAACGTCCAAGTATTACTTCATCGTAGGCTGTGATTTTAGACCCCCAATTTCTCAATTTTTAGACCCAGAATTCCGAATTGAGCGACATTTGGGTCAAAATTAGATGCAAAGTAGTGGATGTGGATGTACAAAACTGAAAAGTTAGTATGGATGTAATGGTCGATTTTTACCCACTTTTTATTTAAACTATATGGGATTTTTATCCAATTTTTATTTAAAGTTGTATGTATTGATGAATTTTACCCAATTTTTATTTAAACTATATGGATTCTGACCCAATTTTTATTTAAGCTATATAGATTTTTACCCAATTTTTGTTTAAAAATAACTCGGCATTGGAGCCGTTGCCATGGTGATTATTACATTATGAACACCTGCTGCAGGTCGAAAATGAGTGCTGTCTGTGGCCCTAACGGTAAATAATAATACAGGGTTCCCCCAGAAATGGAATTTAACATCCCTGATTTTTACAGTTTTCAAAACAAGTTTCCCTGACCACAGAGAATGCAAAAATACAGTGACGTATGCCAATATTAGCTTAAGCAATGCTACTGCATTAATACGGCTTAATTAGTGTACATAAACAAGAGAGAAAAAATTGGTACAGGGTTCCCCGAGAAATGGAATTTAACTTCCCTGGCTTTGAAAAGGTAAAAATACAGTATGACGCATGCAAATATAAAGAATGCTACTGCACGCGTGTTGCTTAATTACATGTAGTATACATAATGAAAGAATCATAAAAAACAACACATTTTTGATTATTATTTTTTCAAATTTAGATTAGTTTTTTTTTTAAATTGACAATTTCATTATTAATTTCTCACGCAGAATTACTTAGCATATCTTATTTGCTTTGGGTTAACCAATAAATAGCTGTAAGGGTATAACATTTATTACATGTATGTTTTATTTCCCTGACCTTTCCAAATTCCCTGACAAGTAGAGGTTTCCAGGTCTGGGGGAACCCTGTACTTACGGTATCTCTTACTGTACATCTTCTAATCTTGGTGTAATCGAACAGCTAATGCAGGCCACCATCTTGTTTAACTCCTAGGCCATGTCACGACACCAATGTTACCATGGATCCATTCCCTGTATCTTCCTGCACAGCAGTGAGTGTAATTTGATAAAAGATGACTTGACAAAAAAGGTGATACAAGTATATTATAAGCTGGTAGCAGACTGATATCCCATTATGACTTCTGACCATCGGCCATGATAAGTCACTCTACAAGTAGCTCACTGATCACGTTAATTTTCCCCACGTTATTGGTTGTCAAACAGTTCAAGGTGGTTGCAGTGATTGCCAATGTCCACTATATATCACTTTCACATCTCACTTCAGTGTGAAACGCTTCCCAACAAGCACACCTCAACAGTTAGTGGCGTTCATGTTAAATTGATGTATGCCGGGCGGGTGGACTCGTGTCAAAGGATCCCCAAACTGATACCACTTAGTCCTAATAACGATGATGGCATCCCCAGGGAGTCAGTGACAACTGCGCTCAATTGGCTTGCCCTTGGCTGCATGCGTTATCTCGCCTCATCTGCAGTAGCGCCCCCTAGGGGTGACTCCCCAGTGCATTACCTCACCAGAAGGCTCTGGGAATGCTAAAAATAGCACGTCCAGAGAGCAGCAACTGGGCTTCTCCAGGCGCATGCCATCGGAGGATGAAATTAAAGGCCATCCGGCGAATTAGCTCATCAAACTGCACCCCATAATTACACCTCGGTAAAACACGTATATGTAAATAATATGGTGAGGGACAATTCGCCAAAGGTCAATTTAAATGTCATTTTGCCATTGGTTTGAATCTAGGTAGCGTATCCTAGCTGCACGTACATTGTAGTTGTTGTGCAGAAAGCACCATAGATGGCGCTGCTAAATTCTCGTCATATGATTTTTTATCTGTACTTGGAAATAAACCCTTCTCCACCATAAACACTATGAGAAAGTGGGCTTCTCCTAATTGCATGTAGGCCGACAGTGATTGCCTGGCTTTTGGGCAACTAAATAAAGACTATGACTAGTTTAGGTTATGCGCAAGAAAAGCAAAAATGAATAAATGAAAAATAAATAATAAATTGCGACAGCCATAGGTGTCTTTCTTGCATAATAGCCAAATATACATGTAGGTGAAATATCAATATTGTGTTCACATTTGGAGCAGGGCATAATCCGACGTACATGCATGTATATTCTTATTTTTATCCAAAATGAAACTAATAAATTTCGCTAATACACTGAGTTCATTTGTCGAAAATTCAGTTATCAAAACATAACTATATTATTTCTTGATAGTCATTTTTTAATTTCGTTATCATTGTGTTGAATAAGCCTACGCTCGTAGAAATCTATGTGGTAAAACTAACCCAACATAATACCGTACATTACCAAATAATGACTATAGTTGAACGTAGAATACTGCATTTATAGATGTCAATGTTTTATTGGAGTGTTGCTTTATTTCTTATCCCTAATTACGATTGAATGCAGTGATATCAGTAAACACAGTGATGCTATTGAATGCAGTGATAGTAGTAAACACTGTAGGTCTAACCATCCTACGCTTAATTAATATACGATAGGATTGCCTAGTAAAAAATAGTGCAAACATATTAATTTAAGTGTGTTTATATGTGTGCGCTATTTTTCAACTATTTTCCAACTATTTTTGACTAGGCAATCCTATCGTAAATTAATTAAGCGTAGGATGGTTAGACCTACAGTGTTTACTGCTATCGCTGCATTAGCGATAAGTATACACAGTATCATGGGAGCGATGATCTTTATTTAGCTAATTCGATAACAGATTCACACCATCTGCTAATGAAATTGTGCTGGATTCATGGTGATTCATTCACAAAATGCTTCACTGATCCCTCATTCAGCATCCATCGGCACTAGACACAACTTTTGTCGAAAGTGAAGAACCCAGACCGTCTTTTCTAAAAACCACTTGATAATTCCAACCTTAGTAAACTCCGAATAAAATGTAATCGACCATTTTCATGTGGTCCAGCATCCATCATCAAGTGTCACTTCCATAGCAACCATCATTTAGGGTTGTTTCGTATCGTTTCAGGAGTATTGGGAACAACAGAAAAAGTTGGAAGAAGATGCTCGTATCGAACGGGAAAGGAGAGATAAGCAGAGGCTGGACGCCCTGAAGAAAAAGGAAAAGCATGAACAAAGTAAGTCGAGAATTGAAATTTCTGAGTAATAACGAAGGTAACACCATCAATTTTAATCCTAATTTGCTCTGACATTGAAGACTCCCATCAGAGCCCAAGAACTCGCACTTTGGTCCGGCCAGTAACCATCACCTCTTTTGCTTACATAAAACTAGAAAAAAAAGTTTTTCCGGGCTTATCAGCCCACGTGACTTCCTCGATCTAATTTTGGCCACGGTTGATAGCCAGCTGCCAGGGTATAAAGTTCCTGTTGATAATTGATCAGTTGCATATCACCAAGCTGCTATTTTCGACTGTGGTGCCCCCTAGTGCATGTGAATACAATGAGCAAGGTATCTTAGCCACTAGATAACATGGGAAACTCATTACATTCTACTTTGGTGCAACCTGCAAGCAGCCCTGGAGGGCAAACCGTTAAAAAGGTGGAATCAACATGACCATGATCTTGTTTGGAAAACCAAGTTTGGCAGACTGCAAGGACACTTCAAAATGGCGGCATGCCTTGCATCGATAAACATGTTAATTCTGAATAATCTTTTTTGATAAGTGACTAGCATTGCCAAGGTTGGTCGAATAAGCATGCAAAAGGTATACAAAGTGTGCACATTCTTTCTTCTGGTTGCCATTGAAGAAAGATACCTTCTGAGGAGCAAGGCCATGGCCAGCAAAAAACTTGTCCAATTTGGCAACAGTGCTGAAACATCAAAGTATCTCCCAATATTTCATTTCCTGAATGCTGACCCAATGCCAGACAGAATGTTTGCTGAATTTTGAGTGGCCTGATCAGAATCTGGTCGTTGGATTCAAAGCACGTAATTTCTTGGAAATTGATGCAATTTTGTATATTTTTGCCAAAAAAAAAATGCGGTTCATGCAGTAAGCAGGTGCCAACGAGTGTACCCGGAAGGCATGGTGAGCCTGAAATTTTCCTTTGAAATACTTGAAAACGTGCTGAATTCCCACAGATCCCTTGCCATGGGCACAAAACATGGAGGGGAGAGTCCCCAACAACATACGTGCACAGGATTCCATTTTCATTGAAATCCCAACGCCATCTATGCTCATTTTTGATGTGGGGAGATATACCACCACAAAATGGCGCCTCGCCAAGACAGAACAAGTATTTCCCTGACTACAGCATTCCATTTCCAACTCTGCATCGACTCCATTAGCCTCTGTGGCAAGAAGTCATTTGTATCGCCACTTTCCTAGTTAATGGTGGTTGTCAAGAAAACAGATTAGCAGTGATTAAAATCGGACTGATCAGTTGACGCGCGTGTCATGACATTTCCAGGTCAAGCAGACCCTCTTGCAGCACCATCAAAGGAGGGAAGTAAAGATGGCTTGTTTGACTAACATTTCATGGTACCCATTTCAGAAGACATTATTAGTGGTTCATAACTTTTCCTAGCATATTGTGAAAGCTTACATTCAGTGTCACTGAGAATGACGTCATCAGGAATTTCAGGGGGGGCTCTTGTTTTGCATTAGTGCATTTCCTAAGTGCAATTGAGTCGCACATTTGGTCATTAACAAAAAATACTCTCACTTTTATATACGATGTGTAACTATAAAGATGTCAATGATTTTGACAAAAATAATAAAATACTATGTGATTTTTTACACTTTTGTAAAAAAAACATTTTATTTTTAAAAGCGGGGTAGGAATGACGTTTTTTGGGTTGGAGGGTGCTTTTTGTATGCTACTGACATGTACATTTTTTTTTCCAAACTTGAAAGCAAACTGTCATGATCACACAGTTCCAGGATAAGCATGTGCCCATTGTTAATGGTCTTTATTTGTTGTAGGTGCAGTGGCATCTTCAGAGGTCAAGCAGCGTCTGCAAGAGTTTGTCCTCAACAAGCAGAGGGAAGCTGCTGCCCACAGTGCCAATTCGCCCCCAAACATTCGCAATTGGTAAGAACTTTCAACCAATTTCTCTTAAATTCTTACATGTGTGCAGGTAGTTTCTGCAGACAATTTTACATTATCATATCTTTCAGGCACCAGCATCTGGGCAACTACGGCGACGATGACTTCCCACTCCGGAAGACAGGTCAGCAAATAGCCTTTCAGAAGTCAGAATCCGGGTCCACAGCCCTTGTCCCAAACGATAATTTTGTGAAAAATAAGTTAATATAAAGTTGCAAAAAAGCTCTTGAAAGCAGCCTGCCTGGCCAAGCGCTTAAAAGCCAGTGCTGACAAGAGCCATCAGAGCACAAGCCCATCTGCCATGTGTTGATGCGCTGTGGAGATGAATCAGCTTCCAAAAATAAGTTATTAAGTTGATCAACAAATGGCACTGTCACCCTCTCGAAAAATGGCGAGCATAAATTACTCGACACGTTGCAATTTGGGATGGGAGGGCGAGGTACCAGAAATAGACGCCAGTGGTAACATCCTGGCGAGTGTTACTTGCCAGATTTTGCGATAGGGGGCTATTTCGGGAGTGGAGACGCAATTTTTGGCAAAGGAAAAAGCTCTGATGTCGGAAGGAAGTCCGAGTTTCAGAGTTCCACGCGTGCATCTTGTCCTGTCGCCATACAACTTGAAGAGTAGTTTGTCAGATTGTATTAACTGTATTAACAAGGTGGTCTTTCTGCTTGTTTGCTGGTATTGCCAAACTGTGGTCAAAACCTAACCCCAATCTGCAAACGAATTTTCCACAAAATGTTCTTGCAAGGGTGTCTACCTGATGTGGTATTGCAAATTCCATGACGTTTCCATGACTTTTTCATGACTTCAAAAAATTCCTCATGCCTATTAGAATATGGGATCGTTCAAGTTTTATGACATGAGTAAACATCGATTTTTGGAAACATTATCTACCACTAACAAATGAAGAATTTAAACCAAAATTTTTATTTTTTGAATCAATGAAAAGCCAAAACTCCATGACCGTGTTGTAAATTTCATGACTTTTCCATGACCCTGATGTAAATTTAATGACTTTTGTGAGAAATTCTAAAATGTTAAAATTTATAACTTTGTGAAAATGTGCAAAACTGAGTTAAAATAATACATGTAACTAATTAGGTAACATATTTTCATCGGAAATTAATTTTACCAAATATCCGGTGCAAAACTGAGCCTTCCATCCATTTATCATTCATGGAAGCCATGACTCCAGAATGCTCTTAAAATCCTTCTCTGGGCGAATTATTTAAAAATTGCCTGCGGCGGTTCTTACTTAGCCTATTCATATTTAGATCGTCTTGAAAATGCATTATGACTAAAAATTCATTTTCATATTAGGTACGATTATACAATGTTTTCAAAAAAAAGCAATTTGGTTTATCAGTTTTTTTAAATAAAAAACAAAAGTAAAAACAAATTAGAAAATAATGATTCTTACTAAGAATGGCTTCAAAATGCATTGTGGCTAAAAACATTTTCGCGAAAATACATCTAAATTCCATTTCTGGTCGATTTAAAAAAAATTCGCCTACAGCCTTCTCTCATATATTATTTACCTTCATACCTTTTTTTTTTAAAAAAGCAATGTGTAATCCATCATTTGTGATCTACTTTTGCAAAATTTTCCACACGGTGTTCTCAATACAAAGTATTGCAGGTGGGTCACGAAAGTCTCTCATTTTAAATAATGAGTTGCGGTTCAAAGTTTGAATAACCGCTGTTATAGCTATTGAGAATGCGACATTTTTTTAAAATAAATATGGGGTGAAAACTGAAAATAGGATACCATAAGCAGACAGAAAGACTCCAGCAAGTGTGTGCCCCACCCTTAATTGGCATGTTATTTCTCCATACGATTAGCCGATGACGTAGTGATGATGATCTAGTGTTGCTTGCATTTTCATTAATTCCAGCCTCTGAACCCAACCTTAAGGTCCGTTCTAACATCATCCAAAAATTGATGGAGAAACGGAGCAGTCCGTTGCTCAGACGCACCAAAGATAAGGTGTCTGCTTCCTTCAGCAAGAGGAGGCCGCCCTTGACAAGTAGGCTTCTTACCTACAACTCCAACTCAGCTATTTTTACCATATTTTTTTCAGTATTTTTAAGACCATGTCTTACATGCAAACATTTGTGGATTTACCGAGTATTTCCAAATTGACCATCTGCCCAAAACGTTAGGGTCTTCTGCATGGAGTTTTGCATCTTTTGAGGCCCTTGTGGCTTTCCCTCATGTTTCATGAATGACCAATGCCCTTGAGAAACCGTGACTAACCTAGGTTGTGTTTACAGCATGATGCAACCAACATTCCAAAAGAATACCAATACCCATTTAAGATTCTTGTCTGGTGAAATCAGAATGTGAAATGAGAATGGCACATTGAAATACATATGGCTAATTGTTACTGCCCTGTTGATATTTGTTGCGCTACACTTTCTCTAGAAAACGAATGTGACATTACCGTCTGTCTAACAGACTCATTAAGTGATGGTACATTATCTAGGATCAAAATGTTATGGACTTGGCAGTGTGCTGGCTGCTTAACTTGTCATCACCCTGTCTAATTAGCTGCGATGTGCAGTCAGCAAGATGTCAGTGAATCAAAAATACACACTGGGATTAAGGGATTTGCCATCTTAATAGTAATCTGGCGTGCAGCTCAAAAAGTAGCAGCAGAAAACTATTCCTGTTTCGAACAATTAGGTCAGTCGACGAGTTAGAATAGCCAGAAGGTTATACGTCTGTACCTGAAACCAGGAAGATGTCAAGTTAATGATATCATGATAAAATAAAATGAAGCATTAATGGCTTTCGGTTTTCCCAACAATATTAGGTTCAAAGAAAAACAGAATTAGTCTGCCACTCACTCTAATATGGTTGTTTACATCACAACAAATATTACCGCAATAATGATCGGTCCAGAGTGATTGAAAAGGAAATGTTATTCCTGCGCAAAAAAGTGGAAAATTGGGATATTTGTGCAACTCTCAGGGCTTCATTGGATGCTTTTGCTATACGTTGCCAGGTTCATGAAAGTTGTCAATTAAAATGCACGTCAAAGTTGTCAAAAAAATATTTTTACATCAAAAGTATCAAGACAGTATTTTTATGCCAAAGTTGTCAAACGTATTTTGACATCAGCATTGTCAAAAAAAGGATTTTATATTAATGTCGTTAAAAAAGTATTTTTTATATCAGAGTTGTCAAAAAGTATGTTTTTATATATTTAAAGTGTCAACAATGTATTTTACATCAGAATTGTCAAAAAAGTATTTTTACATCAAAGTTGTCAAGAACCATTATTCACCAAATATAACTCAAATATATTCATGGATTATTAGTTACCGAAAACTGGCAATTAACGAGTATTTTTGACATCCTCGTTTACAAATTGACAATTTGCTGACATAAATACAAAGTATTTTTCAGACGAATACAATGTCCTTGACCCAGTTAAAATACAGTTCTTTTGGTCAACATTACTCAATTGACTAGACTTGCTCAACAAAAAACCGCACCGGACCTTATACATGTACATGTAGTGTCAATTCAATATTCACATATTCAACTAAGCAGATGTTTCTGCATGGAATAACATGTTTATTTGCCACAAAATGCTTGCCAGCATATTTTACACCAATGTATTTCAATCTGCCAGACTCTCTTAACAATGCTATCATTTCTGTTTAAACAGCATAGCAGACATTGCAAACATCATTTGGTTGCATACATTGAGCATCCTCATTCGCATTTGGTACTAAAGACCTCAAATTTACTACCATAGGTGGTGGGACCTCCATTGGGAATTTCATTGCAATTTGTAAAAATATTTTGGGCACCTTTTTTCAGTTGAAACTGGAAACAGCACACCCGATTCCAGTCCCAACTCGCCGCCCAATGGAATCACCCTACATTCACGTTCCAGCAGCGGAAGTACCACCATTCAAGAGGTACTCGATCAATTTCTGGTACTTGATCTTCCTGTGCCCAAAACAGGTTATAATTCCAGTTTCCTTTTCAGGAAATCAGTGGATCCACATATGGGGCCCTGGGTCAAGGGAGCATAGGAGATCTAACTTTGTATTCGTCACCATCATTACCAAACATCTCTCTGGGGAGGCCCCATGTACCCAACAGCAGTGGTGTAAGTACAACAACTTGATTTTTGTTAGATTATTGTGAGTGTCATGTCTCGATTACACAATTTTCAGACTCCATCCCATTTTGACCCCAAAACCACGTTGTAAAAAAGCCTTAGGCAAATTTTTGTTTCAAAATTGGTAGTCAAGTTATGGATTTCAATCAATTTTATTTTCAAAAATTGCTACTCAAACATTTGGTTACCCCCTCAAGATAATGACATAATACCAGAACGTCCCATTGGGATTACTTTGGTATTAGTAGGACATACTGTTATCTGCCAATTAGTTGCAGGGAATTAGCAGAATCATAATTTGACAAAAATATACAATAGTATACTACGGTGTATTTCCTACTATGAATTTTAACCCCACTTGTCTAGTAGACAAGTATGACACCTGTCCGAATTTATCTGACTTTATCGGAAATTATCCTTGCTATGTTTTCATCTTTTTTTGTGTTTAACATAACCTAACCAGACCTAACTCAACTAAAAAATGTAATTGCCTTATTTTTATTGCCCCTATCAACAGGCAATCACTGCCAGTTTACGAGACTTTAGGACAAGCCCACTTTCTCATAGAGTATGCTGGAGCAGGGTCAGGGCACATACCGTATAGTGCAGCTAAAACACTTTCATTTAACTTACATTGTGCTTTTCCCCTCCCCATGCCAATTTACAATTCACAGCACATTGCAAATCCAAAAAATGGCGTTTCGACTTTTGAAAGTCCATAAAACACGAAAAGTGTTTCAAGGTAAGTCGAGATGGGAAAAAAGATGAAATCTCGCCTTACAATATTGATTAAACCAAACCATTTTCCATTATTATAAAACTATGACTTAACAATGGAATCCCACTTAGCAAACTGAAATCTGCACATGTAAGGCTTAATTAAGATACATGGTGTGCGTCCTGTGTTCCACAGTCGTGTTCTGAGGTTCTACCAACAGATGCAAAAGTTGAACAGTGCTTTAGGGGTGCAGGGCATTCAAATAGATGTCCTTTCTAAAAGGAGAGCTCATTGGTCTTTATTAGTGACAAGCGCAAATGTTGCTTCTAAATCGGGTCGGGGTGTTAAAAGAGGCACAAGACGGGAACGCCAAATGCTTAATGTTGCAACGACCACATATGTCGACCATAAAGCTGGTCTAAAAATAGCATGTTCCAAAAGTAGTTTCCATCAGCTGGAATTTAAAAAAGAATCCAGCGATAAGAATGTGGGGAGGTGGAGTATTTTAGTGCTGTAGCTTTTTCTGCAAAGTTCAAGTTTGGAGGAGCTGGAGTGAGAGGAAACAGCCAAAACAGATCCAGATCGTGGGAACTACAATGCATTTTTTGCCATCTGTTTTGTTTTTAGCCATTAAAAAGGGGGCCTTATTACGCCCTGGCTGCTCCAGAATCGTGTTACTGTTTTTTATGGTGCCAAGTGGTTGCGCAAAAAATCGTGTAGGAAGGAGTCCCCTCAGTGTAAACACGAAGATGCTAAAAACAGAAAATGTAAAACTTATCCGAAAGCTGGCGTTGGCCGCCATGTTTGAACGCCAAGTCTGGAACGCTTTAATTGCGCCATATTTGGCGGCTTTTGTAAATTACGGAGAAATCACGAGTAAGGAGATATTTCACCCATTTATATTTTTTCTTGTCGTGTGGGTCTGTGTGAACGCTTTTACAAAGGAAAGGAAAGCGAAGTGGAAACAGCGCCATCTATGGTACATTTAGTGCAATGCAATATACCGAACTTATCATAATTGAGTCATAATTTTTTTTTAAAATAAAAATAGAGTTAGTCACATTATTTCCCACCCAATTTCGCAAAACAAAAGAATCGCTTAGAGTTTTCAAATGTGTTTGGCAGGGGACCAACCAAATACTGAGCCACCAATTTTTAAAGAAACACTGGGTCCATCATTTGTCATCATATTAAAATATAGAATTTTGCCAAACAAATGTGTTTTTAATTGCACGAGTAAAATTCATAATTTTGTATGTAATTTAGACAAAAATTTCGCTCAATTCGACAAGTTTTCTATCAGTGATGCTGTCATGACTTTGGGGAGGAGTTAAGAATTACTGCGAATGTTGACAAGGAGGGGGGAGGAAGACATTGACGATTTTGTTATGACATTTCCCTCCACCAATGCCATCTATGACAGATTTTTCGCTGGATTCGATCAAAGAAATACTCTGTCACATCATGTTTGTCATAACATTTCTGGTTAAAATCCATCATGTCCCATCCAGTTTGCAAAAAAAATCGCCTTACCCTAGGTCGTTTTTTTCGTCTTGTTTTACAAAATGTGCTTTTGTGTGACTAAAATCCATTATTTGTGATCTAACTTTGACAAATATTTCGCTAGCTTCGACATTTTTCTGTGGCTGTTGATGTCATCACTTAGTGATGGGAGGGGGTTGAAAATGAAAAGTGATGACACATGAAGGGTCTGAAAATCCCGATTGTGTGATGAACACAACTGAACGTTGCCACATCATAACACTAACAGACAACTGCTACCGTAGTAGATCCTGTTGTACTTGGTGGTTTAGGATATTCCAGAAGGGCATCTTAGAGACAGTTGAGTCCCACCTCCAGAAACCTCCCATCCCTTCATACGCCAACAGGTGTCATGGGATGACAGCAGCCTGCTTGGTGTTCTGAGTCTCAGAATCTACATGTACCTAGCTTTTTGATAGCCTTCCAAGGGAACAAGGCCACCGTTTGTATTTTGCCTCATAAACCGAGTGTTGCATCCAGAGATAGTGTGTCCTCATACCCTACACTGCACGATAGCAATCAAGGCTATGCATTACATTCTCGTTGAATTCCTCCCAGCAGACAGTGTGTGCTACAAAGTCAACGCTACAGGGAAGGCGTGCGTGGCGAGCGACCAATTTATCGCTTCCTAGCGCTTAATTTAGCTTTATTTGGGGTGTTGGCTCAACAGCTTTTTCTTCCTCCAGCACAAATATAGACGTTGAAGGCTGCGTGCACAGCTCGTTTTCAGACGTTGAGCGTCGAATGCCAGAAAAAATAGCAAGACAAGCAGTTATTTATAGAAGCAGTGTCTTCTTAGACTGTCCTCAATACATTGAAATTAGCTTCTTCCATCAGTATATTCTCCGTAGGTGTGGGTTGGGCATCCTGGGGCCAAACTGACCATATCACCAAAATGGCCCTCATTGGCTTGCTCAGCACAATGACCAGTTTCACAGCTGAGTGCTTGAGTCTGAGTTTGCTGCCAAGCACTGCCTTGATGGCACAAGAGGTCCCTGATGAGACGTTGTACTCAATTTGTCTTCTCCATCTATGTGGGTTGGCAAGTCTCACAAATTGCGTTATCCTGTTAGTCGACTTCAAGGTCTTGAGCCTGACTGCAAAGCAGTTTTCAGAAGTTGAGGAAGTTTCACGTGCTGCTCCGTTCTTGAAGTTCCATTGAAATCCTACTGAAATCCTACTCAAGTTCGACTGAAAATCTGAAACCTTCAAAATTCCACTGAAAGTCTGAAACCCCTGAAATCTTACTGAAAGTATGAAACCCTTGAAATCCCACTGAAAGTCTGAATCCCTTGAAGTCCCACTGAAAGTCTGAAACCCTTAAAGTCCAATTGTAGTCACTGCATTCTGTAAAATCAAACTGCAACGTTCCATGAAGACCATTGAAGTCCAACTGTAGGCATTGAGTCAGGCTGAAGTCCACTACTCTATGAACAAGGCTGGATTTGCCACCAACGATTTCACCCCAGACTAAAATGATTGCAATGGGACGTCAATGACTTCAGTGGGACTTCAACCAACATGTACATGATCCTGACTTAACACGTTTTACCAAGAACTTTCATCTTGCTCAGCATGCACAGATGCACTATAGCCAGTTCCACATCTGAGTGCTTGTGTCTGAATTTGCTACCAAGTACTGCCTCGGTAGCTCAAGTAGTTCCAAATGAGGTCATTGTTTTCGGCATGAGAAATGTCCATGTGGCGTCATATGTACAAAAAAAAATTCTTCAACATGCTTCAACAATAATCTAACAAACTTCTGTCAATTTATCATTTCAGGAGAACGGAAGCAAAGTGACAGCCATGTCTGAAGCTCAGCTTAGGGCCATGGCAGCCTCGCGCTTAGGGGCTCCTCTAACGGGACACATGCTGCATGGGATTCTCCCTTTTTACCCTTCACTTCCAGGTAACCAGTGTTATCAGTGCAAATATGGCTTAGCCATGTGCAAATACCTATTAGTAACCATGAAAAATCGAAATGGATTCCAGCTCACTTTTCCTACGATTTTGACATGGTACATGCAAATGTCCCGAATAAACTTATGTCCAATGGTTTATTTTTCCTTGCAGGCATGGACGGCGACTACCCACCACCAACAAGTCCAGCCTATATCCAAAAGCAGATGGAAATTCTGGAGCAGACAAGATCCGGAGGACCTACCGCTACCATTATTCCGGGCCTGTACCCAGGGGGGCCCATCACGGACGCCCAGGTAGCCCAGGCCAGGCTGCACCGGACGGGGCACCGGCCCCTCGGCCGCACCCAGTCGGCCCCGCTGCCGTTGGGGCACCCGATGCTGCAATCTCAAGGAATCCAGCTACTCACTCAGCAGCAGCAGGAACTGTATTTGCAACAGAAGCAACTGTACGAGCAGCAGCAGCAGCATAATCTATTGAAACAAGTAAGGGCCGGGCTATTTTACGTACCCATGTACAGCTGCTGCCTTTGACTTGCCCGCATGAGCTGATTGTCCGAAAGCCCGCAAGTCCAAATTCTGCAACCAGCCTTAGAATTCAAAATCAATGCTGTCAAACTTTCAAAGACAATTAAGTTGTTACAAAAGCTGCTAGGCAAGGTTTGCAGCATCCTTGTACTGCTGCATGATATGTGTGCACCGCATGTCTGTTTGGCCAACATTTCATCATTTTGCATTCCTCCCGTTTGTATATTTTTGACTGTCGTTATAATATAGCAATTAAACGATTTTTTAAGCCTACAGTTTTCAATTTCTGCAGCTTGTGACTGCCGTTAAATCGCAGCGTGCAATCCCTGAGTATCGGGCAGCCTAAAACATTTTCTCGTATCAATCAGTTCAGTTGGCACGGCATGCGTTCAAAATTCGTTTTTCAGGCTTGGGTCGTTCGACTATCACCGATGTTTAAATTAAAACCATATCTTCCGTTCTCTTTGCGTAGACCCTCACCATTCCGGTACTGTCTGAGCATGACGAGCATGAGCTGCTTGAACCCGACGCAGGTCCTCATCCGTGCATGTCCATTTACCCAAAGGTAGTACCCAATATGCCTGTACATGTACCTCTGCAATTCACGAGAAGGTCGGATGGTAACGACAAGTGAATCTATCAGAATTTACCAGCAGATTCTCCAATTATTTTATGTTTGAAATACAGTGAACCCTCTTTATGTCGGACACTAATGGTGTATACTAAGAGTGTCTGAATTAATGGGGTGCCCGAGTTAGAGAGTTTGCTATTGTATCCGAAAAATGTTAACACTGCTAAAATGTAAAATATAGAATTAGAAATTATATTTACTCACAATTAACATCGAGTGGTTCTTGCCACAGCGCTGTCCTGAAAAGGATAAAAAAGCAATTTAGTCAACTTGGTCAACTTAGTGGGAAAGAAGATTTTGTCAAATCCGCCACTTCTGTCTATGAGGCAAACAAAATTGTTCGACATGAAATATTTTTTCCCGTCGGTGGTACATGAAACACTGTACAACTTGTGAGAAACGAAGTGTCCGACTTAGAGGGGTTGCCTTTAATGTTACTCCTATGGCACACGTTCGGTGCACAGGAAAACTGTCCAACATGATGGGGTGTCCGACTTATAGGGGTTTCACTGTAATCATATGGAAGAGCAATGGTTTGAGCACGTGCCTGTTCAACTTCGTGCTTATTGTATGTTGTGCTGGATGTGCATGTCTCAACTTCCAAAAACACCTTTTGGTAGTCTAATCTGAAGAGCCAATAAGGCCAAGGGTTTGAAATTCTGACTCAAAGGCTGATTTTTCTACAGGCCAGATGAAAGATTGTGTGTCTGTCGCCAAACGGTGTTTTTCGAACTTCGTCAAGTCTTTGTTCTGGCCCGTAGAACATTCCGCCTAAATGTCCGTAACAAGTCATGTCAAGTAACATGTCGTAACTTTGCAGCAAATACGGCAAACAGTGCTGACGAGGGCCGGCAGCAAGAACCACGTGGAAAATGTGGAGGAAGAAACCGAGGCTGCCGTGGCACTGGCCATGCGGGATCAGGAAGTGATTGACCTCACGGACAAGAAGGACGATTCGGAACTGGTGCAGCAGCAGAGGGAGCGTGAAGCCTTCCTTCAGCAGCAGCGAGATCTGATGATGCGCAACACGCTTACCATCAGTGAGGGTGAGATGACCGATACTGCTTTCTACCGTTTCACAGTCCATGACCATGATTCGCACTATAACATTCAAAAGTATCAAGAGGAACATGAATATTTTTGGCAAAAATTAACTGCATGGTGTCAAGCCAGTGATTCCTCTCATAGCATTTCTGGATGCCATGGCGGCTTAGATTTGCCAAAGAGGATATTGAAGATATATATATATATATATATTTGGATATAACCTCAATATCCTCATTATCCTCGAAACAGTAGGGTACTGAGTTGAATTGAATTGAATATACCGGGTATATTCCGAATGCATGTAAAAATCGTAAAAATCCTCAAAACACTCCATATACATACCGGGTATATATTCCGAATGCACGTGAAAATCTAATATCATTGTATTGCAAAGTACACATGCATGTATTATTTTGCACACAATTTACATTCATTGGAGATTCACCCATCTGATTTGGAATGTGCATGCCAGGTGACTGGCAAACATCGCTATGTTGCCTTCTTCAGATTGAATTCAGTTTTCTTCAGTATTTAGAATGGATTATTGTCTGCTTAAAGTTATACGACAGGCATGATGTAGGCCAAGACTGCTTGTCCAACCCACTCTCTGATTGCATGAAGACGTCACATCCTGTGGCAGATTAGAGTTCAGGCTGCTTCAGCTAGAACGCTTTATCACGTAAAACACTCGACTATCCAACGGTTTCTTCCGCTTTTACTAAAATTTGGCTTGGAATGCAGAAAGCCGTTAACTCTTGTTACTCACTTTCAACCAAAGGATTTGGATATGTTTCTCGACACATACATGTAGTAGCTGCTTCAGCTTTATCTCCCAGACCTCCAAAATAGTCTTTAAAAACGTACGGGAAGGACAACCCAATCTAAGAATTTCAATTCCTCCAATTATTTTTCCTTGCAAAATTTGTTAAAAATGCTCGACGGCGTTCGAGGTGCATTCTGTGACAAAAATGTTTATAGACAATGTTTTCTGTGTAGAGCCCTTGTCAGAAAATTCGAGGAGTAGTAAGCCTGCAGTTGAAGGTGAGGATGCACTTTTTTCCCTGCGCTGAAATGCCGTTGAATGTTGTGACCTTTCTGATAACTTAGTTTTTTTCTGCATCGGTTGTGCATTTTGTGTGCTTTGCCATCGGCAGTGCCCTTATCGCATTTCATATTTTTCAGGTTCGGCATTCACGCCACGCTCCCACACAGGGCGTCCTCTCTCCAGGGCATTATCCAGTCCACTGGTGACGTTATCACCTTCCGGAAGCCCTCAGGAAAGTTCATTGCCCAGCAAGCACACTTTTACAACTGGTGGGTATCCGGGCCAATCTTTACATTATATTTATGTATATTGTATTACGAATATTTGGAGCCATTTTTAAAAAAAAATTCCAACAATTTCTGTATCCGTCAGGCTTGGTTTACGACCCCCTCATGCTCAAACATCAGTGTGTCTGCGGTGACAATTCGACTCATCCAGAGCACAGTGGTCGCCTGCAGAGCATTTGGGCTCGCTTACAGGAGACGGGACTGCAGTCACGTTGCGAGGTGCGTCCAACCCCTTTTAGCTAAAACCTTATTTCGCTACCACTGCAGAGGTACTTTCAAAATCTCCGATTGTGATGTCTGTGGTGTTTGTCATCACTAACGCCAGACCTATTTTGGCCAATTGCAGAGAGTGAAGTCGAGGAAAGCCACGTTGGAAGAAATCCAGTCCTGCCATAGGTATGCCGTGCCGTGATAGCAGTACTCCGAAAGGCCACTGATGAAATGCTCAGATTCATCAAATTCTTTCTTTGTGTTTTAGTGAGGCACACGCCCTTCTCTTCGGAACAAATCCCTTAAACAGGCAGAAGCTAGACATGAGCAAAATAGGTGGGTTCCTCAATTGCCAAATGTCCACACATGCAGGGTTTCCACTCAAATTCTAAAATCGATTTCCCTGACAACTTGCAGTCATTTCCCTTACATTCCATGACAACTTTTCAGTAATTTCCCTGACATTTCACATGAAATTTCACACAATATTAAACCTCAAAAATAGTACATTTTCAAGCCCTGAATCGAAGTTTAACACGCCCTAGGCAAAAATGTTCGTATATTTAGAACACAAGTATTGAATTTGTATAAGTAGTAGCGGAATTAATGGTGAAGTAATTATAACTGGCAATTTTTGTGAAAAATACACATTTCAATAATACAGTGCTGTATTTCTGCGGACTTTAGACATTTTATGAAATATTAACACTATCAGAAACGCTTAGGTGAATTTCAAAATTATTGGTCTTAAAAAGCCTATATGTTGCCATGCAAAAATGTGTTTAGCTATAGTAATAATTTAGGATCGTGAAAGGCAACATTTTCAGAAACAAAATATTGAAGAATAATAATAAAAGGGAATGCAGTAGCAACGTTTTTTTTTTTAAAAAATTCTATTTATAAATGTGCTAATAATTTAGGCGCGCCGCAGACAACATTTTTGCAAAAAAAAAAAGTTCTAAAATATTGAATAATAGCTTTTTTTAAAAAAAAGTTGCTTTTAAAAAATAGTATAGACTATCTCAATTTCCCTGACATTTTTACGAATTTTGACGAATTCCCTGACACTTTTTTCATTTCCCTGACATTCCCTGACTTTCCAGAAACTTTTGCCAAATGGGCTATATGGTGTCAGTTGAAAATGAACCGTTAATATATCTTGCCGCTTACACCCGCAGCCGAACTCCCCATCAAAAGTTTTGTGATGTTGCCCTGCGGTGGAGTCGGCGTCGACTCGGACACCACATGGAACGATCTGCATACGGCAGGTGCCGCGAAAACGTCTGCCGGATGTGTGGTAGAGCTGGCTATGAAAACGGCATCGGGCGAGATTAAGGCACGTATCAAAACCATAATCTTCATCAAGGGCAATTGTGGCTTTCCCAATTTACTTTTGCTTATTGTCTATCTTACATTCCAGAATGGCTTTGCAGTGGTTCGACCTCCAGGACACCATGCCGAGCACCATCAAGCCATGTGAGTTCCGCTAATCAGTTCGGTTATTGCATCAACATTCTTGCATTGTGATGAGCATAGTGATGATTCGTCCCATTTTTTTCGATTCAGGGGATTCTGTTTCTTTAATTCGGTGGCCATTGCCGCTAAGCAGCTGCGACAAAGGCTGAGGCTGGAGAAAATCCTCATCGTTGATTGGGTGAGTACCGGTTCCATGACAACTGCCTTGTTGTTGATCAATGATGTCTAAGACACAAGTTTTTCTCGGTGACGTAGGATGTCCATCATGGAAACGGGACGCAGCAGATGTTCTACGACGATCCACACGTGCTTTACATTTCCATTCACCGGCACGATGAAGGCAATTTTTTCCCTGGTACAGGTGGATCGGAAGAGGTGCGTGTTTCTGATGCTTACAATATGAATAAAAAGACGTGGAAAACATTTCGATTTCACTTTTTAGGTAGGAGTCGATGATGGCGTTGGCTTCAACGTCAACATCGCGTGGTCTGGGTCCCTCAACCCTCCAATGTCAGACGCCGAATACTTGGCTGCATTCCGCACGATTGTCATGCCCATTGCCAGGGACTTCAATCCAGACATCATCTTAGTGTCGTGTGGTTTCGATGCCGCGTGTGGTCACGCTGCACCACTCGGCGGCTACAAGGTGTCTCCACGATGTAAGCAAACCAAGATGCCTTATATCTCAGAGTATGTAGTGCAGTAAAACCCCCTAGTTGGACGTGTGGCATAGGATTAACATTAGGGGAACCCCTCTAAGTAGGACAGGCCACCCTGTAACTTGGACAGTGTTTCATGCACCACCGATGAGAAAACTTTCATGTCGGACAAACATTTTCTGCCACATATCAGACATAGAGGGGTTTCACTGTATCTTTGACCTCAACGCATCAACTGAGTTGAGTTTCCTTGCCATTAACAGGTTTTGGTCACATGACTCGCCAACTATTGACCCTGGCTGGCGGTAGGGTTGTCCTGGCGCTTGAAGGAGGGTAAGTGGTCCGCTGATTTTACGGACAATCACTGCAACCCGTAGAGGTTTAACTGACAATGTCATTTTCAGATATGATTTGCCCGCTATCTGTGATGCTTCCCAAGAATGTGTTAAGGCGCTGCTGGGCGACGAACTGCTTCCTCTGCACGAAGAGGAAATGATGCGGAAGCCGTGTCAGCCAGCCATCGAAACACTGCAGAGGACAGTAGCGATCCAAGGTAAGTGTGGTATCAGCATGCAGTGACCCAAAGACAACCGTGTTCGATTACTGACAGTGAATTTCAAACCGTTTTTTCCAGCACCTCACTGGCCATGCATAAAGCGCTGGGCACAGACAATTGGGTACTCGCTGATTGAGTCTCAACAAAAAGAGAAGGAGGAGGTGGAAACTGTGACGGCGCTAGCTTCGCTGTCCATGGTCCACAGTAACCAGGCTGCTGGATTTGCCGCTTTGTCGTCTCAGTCTCCAAATGGAGTCCCTGGTGGGAGTCGTCCACAAACAACGGTATCACCCACAGTAGATGTCGAAACCGTTATACGGCAGAGGTAAATGAGCCATTTTAAATTGTCATAAGTGAAACTTCTCTAGTTGGACACCAAAACGTACGAGTCGGACACCCCATTATGTTGGACAGTTTTTCTCTACAGAGCCAAAATTCTTTCGAAATCTTAGGACACCGACTCCGATACCACTTTTAACTGAACCCTGTTAGTGTGCACCATACAGGGTTCATACCAAAATTTGCAACTCAATTTCCCTGACTTTCCATGACTTAAATAGTGACTTATCAAATAAAAAACATCACATGTAAGTAAAATTAACTTTTTTTTCACACTTTGCCCATTCAAGTGCATGTATCAAATATTTTAAAATTTTTGCACATGCATATATCTGATTTGTTTCACAATTTTCATCTAACATGTTTGGAAAAAAAATCGCATTTTCATTCCCCGCGACCCCGCGTATATTCTAGAATTGAGAACGCGGTAGGCAAAATTTTTATAAAACCTAGACCACAAAAAATATATTGGTGTTTATATTAGCATGAGAGCAATGCCTGCAAATAAACATTTAAGAGAACACCTGCAAATTAACATTTAAGAGAACGCCATAGGAGAAATTTGCAAAAAAAAATGTAGTCCTAATGCAATTTTGAAGACATTGTTAGAAATATTAATATGCCCTTTATTGTTTAAAAAAAACTAGACCAGAATTAACAGATTTAATACAAGCAGGCGAAAGTTTTCGAAAAATCAGATCTTAAATGATGAATTTTAAGCAGTAGGCCTACCTGTTTTTCACAAAAATGCATTGAAAATAAATTGCCAGTCACAAAATTGCAATTGAAAATTTTCTGAAATTTTGTTCTGACTCCGACTTGACTTTCTCATGACTTTTTGGGCAAAATGTCCACATTTCCCTGACTTTCCCTGACGGTATGATCCCTGCCTTGTTCAACATAGAGGGGTTTCACTGTATTAGAGGGCGATAGTAGTTTGATGCATCATTTATTTGCTATCCAGAACTCCCGAGCACGGATCTCCCGTAGAAAGCGAAGAGCCAATGGAAGAAGACATCGATGCCAAGTGAAGAAAAATTCGTACACACTCCTTGTCTCAATTATACGTTGAGGGATGTTCGGCCCCTTCAGGACTGTTGCAGGAACATCCTGTATATTACGTAGCGTGAGTTGCCTGCTGGCAGGTTTAAGGGCAGTTCGATACGAAAGCCAACGCTGGCCTAGCTCAGCACTAGTTCAAGAAACCAAATCAAGCTGTGGCTTCGTTGTAAACTCTTATGAACCGTATCTGTTCACCGTACGCTGTTTGTGCAATGAAAGAAAATAGTGAATCAGCTGGCCTGCTGGCATTTGCTGTTGAGCCCCGGTGTTCATCTTCTTAGCGTGGTTAGGTTACTAGCCTGAATTTTTTGCAGAAAGACGGATTGCGCGAGAACGTCACGAGGAAGGTTGCAATCGGTGCAGCATCCACCGCAAGAGAATGTTATTTAGGTGCGCGGCAACTTCGAACCAATGTATAGCATTTATTTTTCATAATTTGTATACTATATATATTTAAGTATGAATTATTGCCAGAAAATCTACGCTAAAATTATAGCCCTGTTTTATTTGTATATTTCATGAAAACACAAGCTTTGATAGCGGAATCAGTGAGTTGGATGTAAAGGTCTTTTCTATGAATAAGATTTGTGAAGAGAGGCTGTGACGCAATTGTTTTGCACCGAAATACTGGGTAGCTCATGAGTAACTGGACGCTGTTTGCGATTTATTCTGATTCTTTTCTCCTCCTTATTAATTAAATCGAATTTAGGGACTCGCCGGGTTTTTGGGGTAACACAAATTTATTCACACGTTCCCAACCAAAACATCTTCGTGTTGGTAGACCTTTGTGGTTTTATGATATTATCTTAACTTTGCATATTCAAAATTGCATATTTAAAATTTGCTTCATAAGTAATATTTATATGAATTCTAAACTTGATAACACCAATGGCTGCCTTATAATTTGGCATGAAAATATAGCCTCTAACTTTTCATCTAATAAATTTTGTTAGTGTTAGAATGTTAGCAAGCAAATAGACAGAAAACTCAATGTCTGCACATTCCCCATTACAATATATTTTCATGAATTTAAATTTTCCTTCTGCGTAAATTGGTAGGTTTTTCTAAGTAAATGAACCTGCTGCTAAAGTGGCACATTTGGAGGTGGGGTAAAGCTGACTGCAAAACAAATCAATCCATTGGAAACAATCTCTCAATGTTGACAGATGTAAGATTTTAATGCCAAAAAATTCTTAAAAACCACTGAAACCGAGCAAAAGTTAACTTAAAAATAATAATAACAACCATTCGTGCTCACTTTCATGGAAGACCCATAATGCCAATAGTTCAAATTTCCTTCCAGGACAGAAAGGTCATTAAATAGTCAAAACTCACCATTTCTTGACGCAATTTTCACTGAATGGATCTCAATGAGACAATTACCATACATTTTTACCAGTAAGTGACTAGCTATGAGCTGGATGACATCTTGATAAAACTCACATTTTGATCAAGACCCTTGCTGATCATAGACCAGTTGTGGGTCCTCAATGCTTCAAGAAGCCATGAGCCCATGGCCATTTAAAGACCTTATTTTTCTGAAAGAATTCCACGACATGATGAGATTTCCAAAAGCGTATCCCTCAAGTTTGGTTGTCAGGAAAGGGCAAGTTGCACTTGATAAGATCCCAAGCAGTGCCGAGTTACTCTTCAGCCACCCAGGCCCAGAGCTAACTTGTTAAGAAATGTTTATTGGTGCCCAAGAAGATGGAGCTTCGCCAGTGGGGCGGACTTCCGGGGCCCTTGTGGACCGTTCGACCTGTGTGGATCAGGGACGAGGATTTTGTTGACCGTAAACAGCTACTAACCTGGCTTTGCAGCCGGTGCCCAACTGTGAAACATTCCCCAAATGGTACGTGTGTCACACACGAGGTCCGGGGCAACGCACCGAGCACAACGGACTAATTTTACTACTAAATTCTACTGTTCATATTACGCGACACCGGTGAAGTGGTGAAAAAGATCCCTTTTTCTAGTCAATCTGCTGTTGAGCAACCGAGCCGAGCCGATGCATGTCTTTGCTACAAACCCCGCATATAGCCGTACCATGTGCCATCGGTCATCGGTGTAGATGGCCGAGGTGTAATCGATGTCCTAGATGTGCTGTTCTCCCCTGTGTCTAAGCTCTGTTACTATTCCAACGCCCCATCACCAGCCATCTGACGGTTTTAGGTGTTATTTCTGTTCGAAAAGTGACTCCATAACACGTGCGTGGTGATCGTGATATAGCTGTCGTGCCACTTTTTCTTTTTTTGAAAAAAATCACCTCCCTTGTCCATCACTGTTCGTATATATTATATATATGTATATCTTCATTAGATATCTTTCAATGGAAACTGTTGTTTTATAATTATGCCATTTTGTTGTACAGTTGTCATTCACTTTATATGCCCATCTAGAACTGCGAACGTGCTAAAGCCCGCACATGCTTTAACCCCGCTGGATATTTCTATTTCAGTTTCCGGCTGGGTCCGAGGACCCAAACGAACCCAGCCAGCATAATTCGGCCAGGCCCAAAAAATCATAATCCAACCTTATTTATGAACCTTCTGTGTTCCCCATGGAACACGACTGTAACCGTATTAATTGTCATATCAACCCGTTAGACCCTGCAAAAATACACCAAAAACGTTTCCCGCTGTACAGACGAGAGAAGAGAAAGCAACATTGATTGTTTTGTAAATCCTCACTTTTCTATTCAACTGTGTTGAAAAAGCCATTGGTGTTGTTACCATATATTAAAACAGTCATGTTTAAAGTTAATTTGTGTCGCCTCAGCATGCGTCATTTTTTCACACCTTGCTGGCAATGTTAATTTGACTGCAAAAAATCAAAAGTAATGTCCATTTCTGTGACGATTCTGTCAAATGCAACAACATTTAAGTAGTGAAGGTTGGCCTTGATTAATGGCAACCTGTTCCACCAAGAACACTTTAAAAACAGGTCAAGACTCGCCGTATGACAGGACAGGCCACGTGTCAAGCTAAAGTACTGTCACTAATCAGTCTGATAAAATCCCATTTTTCATCTGCAGGGCTCCGATCTAGTTTAGCGAAATGCAATATGGACATCACGTTTCGAAGAAGTTTTACTAACCTAGTTTAGGTAACCAACCGCAGAAATGGAACAGTTCGCCAATATGTCCAGGGAATTGGTGCAACACTTTGAAAATATACGCATGCCCCTCAACTATATTTCAAAGGAGTTGTGTTTCATGGGTTTTTAAATTTATGGCAAAATGAATTTTCGAAATTATTCATTTCGTCATACATTTAATTTCATAAAATAATGCTGCTAAATTAAAATAAATTGACCCTTTTAAGAATCCGTGATTCTGAGAAAATACCGGTGACAAACTCACATTTACCTTACTCGCTACATTATACGTGTTAAATCAGGTCAAGCCAAACCATTAGAACCCTGGCTAATTTTTAGAACGAAAAAACGTTTGTTGAACCCACAATGGAGCTGAATTTTTAATAAACTGTTTCTTTACAGATGTTGTCTGAAAAAATTGATTGTCCAAAACAATTTACAAGATGAAAATTCGAGCGCAGACACAATGTTCACATTCAAAAAATCTTTTGCAATGTACCAATAATGGCTTGCAAACCAGATTTGTAAAACCTGAGATATACAGTGATTAAGAACAGTGATGTCTACAATCATTTGCTGTTTTGTTTTTACACGTTTCGAGATAATAACGAGAGAGTTAAAATAATATTAATAAGAAAAAAAAATTCGCCCAACGTGGGGCTCGAACCCACGACCCCGAGATTAAGAGTCTCGTGCTCTACCGACTGAGCTAGCCGGGCAGTTGGGAACAAAGTGGCGTCAAAAGTAATTTGGGCAAAAGCCCAGTTTGCACTTTCACTGTTTCACAATGTTAATATTCCATTGTTAGATAGTGGGTTTACAAGTACATGTATTCAACTTAATCCTAAGACAGTAAAACTTAAGCTGCGTGCTCACTAGTCAATTTTTGTCGATCAACTTTAAATTGAAAGCGAGTTGAAGGTGAGAATACGCTTTCAACAGAGTTGATCAATGATTTGTTGAATCAAACAAAGTTGACCACCCTTCAACTTTTGGTAGTCCAACAGCTTTCAAATCACCCAAAATCGTTCCATTTGAGCACGTGAGCCGACCAAAATTCCAAAATCACAAGCGCACGAATTCGATTTTCGCCAGAATCGTGTTCCATTCCTCTTTCGCGTTCCATTTATTCATACGGTACATTTTTTTGATACGTTTGAACAAAAAGTGAACAATGCTTGATCAATAATTGTTGATCGACAATAAAATGACAATACTCATTTCAATCGTCTACTAAAACAAAATATAACAATTTACATTCTAATCGCCACGTGTCAAGTGCGCTTTTATTTAATTACATCATATAATTTATTTCGATATATTCGACAATTTCAATTAATCTATACCATTGTTAAACCACTGTATGTTAGTACTCTGACCACAATCGCAGCTGCTAACCATTCAATATTTAATCTTTAGCTTAAAATAATATATATATTAATCCAAATGACGTCATTTGGGATCACCAAAAAATTAATCATGACCTAATGTGCGCGAGATCGAAAATCATGTATTCTTGATTCCTAGCAAATGTTCCTTCTCAAGGGTATTGTAATTCATTTGCAATTACCTGGATAACTTTTGCTGATCTTGCAATTGGGTAATTAGACAACTTAACATTCAATACAATTTGGCAGAACCCATATATAGCGCTATCCTGCAAAAGTTTGCACCATTTGGTTTCATTCTGAAAGTGCACAACACGGCCGTCAGCAAAGGTGACATGAAACGACTCCTAGGATTTGCCAGTCTGATTGTTTTGCTGCAGAGTCTGCAACCTGCAGATGCAAAATATATTGACAGACAGTCTCCAGAACTTGTTATTAAAGTAAGTTTGAAGTGTACTTAAAAGTACTTCAGTGGTAATCAACGCCCAATTTGTCCACAATGGCAATTTTCTCAACCACATTAAAAATGGGTTTATTCAGTGAATAACGTTCATCTTATACATGTATTTTGAGTAAATTCAATTCAAGAATATTATCTTTGTGCAGATCACACGTCATGGTGCAAGAACGCCAACGGTTTATCCTCCTGGAGATCCAAACAACGAGTTCTGGAAAGATCCTTTAGGCGCACTGACAAACGTAAGTGTTTTAGACTTATGGTATCCACATTTCCACTTTTAGCCAATCATACTGATACTGAAATTTTCATAGAAGGCAAAAATGGATAGAAATCGAAAATAAATATTGTAATGCCCATTTCAATAATAAATGGTGATTGCTATTTTCTGAAAACGAACTTCCCTGAGCTTTCCAGCGTTTCCAGGGTCATACTATAATTTGTACAGGCTCAAAAAATAACTGTTATGATTAAATGTGTGCCACAATTCTTAAAAAACAAATTTAGCAAAAATAATAAGGAAACGTCCCACATTGGCAATTTTTTTTGGAAAAACTACATCTCAAACGGTAGGTTTTTAGACAACTATACCATGCAAACAAACATATCAAAATGACGGAGTTTAAGAACATTACTCTTTAAAACTACCAGAAATAACGGATTTTAGGTGCAATCTTTCGAAAACGTATTCGAAAGTACAGTATTAATAGCAAAGGCAACACTGGCTGCAATTTGAATTTTTTAAAACTAAATCAAAAATAATGGGGGAAATAAATTAATTTAAGGCTAACTGCTCAGAATTATAACGAATAAAAACAAAATACAATTTTTATATTGAAAAACTCCAGATTTCAATTCAAAATTACAGGCGTTTGCATGGTTTTCCCGGTTGAATATAAAACACCCTGAGGTTTCCAGATTTTCCAGGTTAGAGTCACCATGCAATCATCTAATAGCACTATGACCAAAATTTAAGACAACTCCATGTACTCCATGTTTAAGACAACTCCATGTTCTTTGACTCATCATCCCCTGAATCTTAACGAATTTCCACAAAGTTCACTTAAATTAATTTAAGCTTCCATTATAACTTACACATATTAAAATGATATTCAAATGCACTAGCAGTGACTGGGAACCAGTGTTTAGAATCACTCTTGATGGATTTCAGGTGGGCAAACTCCAACTTTACGAAATCGGAAAATCGTTCCGGTCATTCTACAGAGGTTTTCTAAACGAGTCTTATAAACCGGAAGAGATTTTAATTCTGAGCACAGACGTAGACCGAACCATAATGAGCTGCGAAAGCTTCCTAGCTGGGCTGTACCCCCCTAAAGATGACCAAGTTTGGAATTCAAAAATCAACTGGCAGCCAATACCAGTGCACTTACTGAATCAAGATGCTGCAGATGTAAGTAGAAGTCTAGGTTAATTCTGCAATACAGTGAGAAACCAGTCAAAAATTGACGTTTTATCCATAAATATCGCTTTGTACAGACCCAAACCCAAGCAGGAATACTTTTGTTTCAACACTGCCAAGACGGTACCGAAAATGACGTATTTTTCAGCGAACACAAGGTTAGTTTCAAATCTGTCTTCATTATTTGAATTTCTGAATTCCATCATTTCCATGAGCCCTTTATAATACTCGTAGCTAAAAGTGCGTTTACACTATATATCACAAAACACTGTAAAATAGTAACATAGTTTTTAACTCTGTTGTACACCTTGTTATATAACGCCCACTCGATTAAGTTGGTTATCAATACTACACGATGTTAAATAACAAGGTGCATAACTTTGCAGTATAACACGTTTTGTAATACACGTATAACGGTAGTGTAAACCAGGGTTCCCACTCAAATTCTGAAATGGATCTCCCTTACATTCCCTGACAACTTGCAGTCATTTCCCTGAGATCCCTGACAACTTTTCAGGATTTCCCTGACATTTTACACGAAATTTCCCAGAATATTAGATCACAAAAATAGTACATGTATTAAGTTTCAAGCCCTGAATCGAAGTTTAAAACGTCGTAGGCGAAAATTTTCGATTATTTAGATCACAAGTAATGAATTTTAATGATTAGTAGCGAACTTAACGGACAATTTTTGTGAAAACTACACATATTTCAACAATACAGTATCGCATGTCTGCGGACTTTAGAAATTTTAGTAAATATTAATTCTACCAGAAACGCCACAGGCGAAATTTTTGCAAAAAAATAAGTTCTGAAATGATGGGTTAGTTTTTTTTAAAAATTGCGTTTAAAAAACATTAAACTATCTCAATTTACTGACATTCCCAGAAAGTGGTAATTCCCTAAGCGCATCTTAAAACACCTAGAAGCATTATAATTCAAAAATGACTTTTAAAAAAATCGCCCAACGTGGGGCTCGAACCCACGACCCCGAGATTAAGAGTCTCGTGCTCTACCGACTGAGCTAGCCGGGCAGCTACCATCAACCAAGCGCCAAATCGAATGTTTTTCTGTTTTATGTTATGAAATTATCCATCTTTATGAACAAACTTACAATGAAAAACTCGTTAATTTTTATTGATCATTTCTATTTAAAATTTAGGAACATCAATTTTAAATACGATAAGCCATGCTCAATCAAAATGTTATAGTGTTGTTAGTGGTCCATGCTCAATCAATGAGCATGGCTTAAAACCAATTTGCTCTCTCTGAAAAGTTTTATAAATTTCAGGACACAATAGAGCTCATCCAATCGGCTACTGGCATACCATACAAAAAATGTTTAGACAGGAACGTATTTGCTGTTTTGGATGCACTCACTACAGAGGTAGGTCAAAGAATAAGAATGAGAGGACACGATGCAATAATAATTTTTGCAGTGATTCCACCGCACAATATCCAAAAACTGTTTGAGCAACCACAATGTAACATGTATCCACTTATTTCAGAAATTTTATGGCAGAACCCTGCCCTTCGGTTTGGACCCCCACTATGATGAGATAAAGTATTTAAAAGACGCTTTCACAATTGGTTGGTTCGGGACGCCTTTGACAGCCAGCACGTACAATGGTAAGCAAGCACAATTTTTGTTGTAGCAATTTTGGGTTTTGTACAAATTCGATTTTTGTTACTTATGAAGAAATCGAGGAGTTGGAGGACATTTTATAAAAAAATATTTAGAAAATGTCCAGCAATAAGGGGAACGCCATAGGTGAAAACGTTATACAATTAGATCGCAACAAACTTATTTATCCATGCAATGACAAAAAAAAAGTTTTTTTCTACGATAAAACAACTAGTCATCATAGTATGCCTAGTTAAGGGAACGTTGTAGGCGACAATTTTAAAGAAGAAGGAGAAGAAGGCAAAACTTTTTGAAAATCGCTTCCAGAAATAATCCATTTTTTGTTCATTTTCATAAGAATATTGTTAGAAATGTCAATATCAATAACGAAGGAAAAACTGGTAATTTTTTTACAGGAAGATTTCCAATAATGGATAATAGCACATTTTGAAGAAATTTCTAGAAAAATTTGACGTTTGACCAAAAATGGTGGATTTTAGCCCAAATTTCTGCAAAACTTGGGTTTGGTAATACAGTGTACAAGTATTAATCGCTCATCAGATATAACGCTATACATAGGTGACATTTTCTGCATTGTGTGTTCTTTAGTACAGTATTTCCAATAATGGATTTTAATTCGTTTTAAAGAAATTTTTAAAAAGCTGACATCTGTTGGAAAACTCAACCAAAAGTGGTGGATTTCAGGTCACATTTCTGCAAAAGCATGTTTGGTTGTATTAAAAAGCATGTATCAGCTAACGCAGTATAGGGAACATTTAGAAAAAAATATCTATGGACAATAATGGTATGTATAATTGTTTTGGGAGGGCAGAAGCCTCTAGCCCCATGGATCAGCCACTTAAGACTGACCACTTACAAGTACATAATCAGAGTAATCTTAATATCGGTTCCTAATTTAGGTGGACTATACGAAAACCTCATTTCGATGCTGCAGAAAAAGGTGGCCAACGCCATAACCCAAAAGGCAATCTCTATCTGTATGGTGGGTAGGATTCCCTAAATCCAAATAGGAATGGTATCAGTTTACACAACACTTGAAAGTATAACATTGTTTTTGTCGTTTTCATAGCATGACGTCAATGTGCTATCCTTTTTGGTTTCCCTGACGGAAAACTACCCATTGACCAGTCCAGAATTTGCTGCCTCCATAGTCCTAGAGCTGATCAAGAGAACAGACACTGACCAGGAGAGTTTCAAAGTTAAAGTAAGTTGAAGATGAAGCAAAAATGCTGACTACAATTGCCAATGACATTGCAATGTCTCATGTTTGTTATTTCTCCCAGGTGTTTATCATCCCAGCTCCAGGAGCCCCTCGTCAAATTCTCCAAATCAAGGGTTGTGGCCAGCGATGTTCCCTGGAAGATTTCATCGAACAACTCCGCATTGCCAGCATTCCACAAACCTCATCAGTTTGCATTTGCTCCCAAAACTGATGATGTAAACCATGTAAATGTACATTTAGTACCAATATTTCATCTGTATGTTATTATTCTAAGCAATAAAATTATAATCTTCAATGCCAATATGTATACTTCATTAATTTTCAACTATGTTTTTTATAATTACGCTATATTTAAATCCTATAAACTTTGCAAACATGGCAGGGGTGGGATGGGAACTTCCCGTTAATAACGTCGTTGTTTCTAGGCCATCTACAGTGTAGTAAGGACGTCATACTACTGTTGTAAAATTCAGAAGTGACATCAGTGTTAGCCGTGTCAGCAGTTAGAAATTAATGGTTGTGAAAGTCACGTGTTTATACTTGACTTGCTAACGTGCTCTTTTTGCTTGTGCCTGTAAGAGTGATCTTTAAGCTGTTAAGTAATGCTATTAATGATGAATTCTCAAGTTCAAGGTACTGTATGTATTTTATTTTGCTTATTCGTTTATAAATTAAGAATTAATAATTAATATCTCTGTATACTGTTTTAGTTAAATTGACAGGATATGTCAAGCAATAATGAATTTGAAAGCATTACCTAATGGCCTAGGTCATTCGCTAAATAAAACAAAAAGAAAATCTTCCATATATACACCTCAATTTTTATGAATTAATGTTTTTAGCAACTTGTGGTTATCGATCACTTGACAAAAAATTCATTTATAAGGAAAATAGTATTTTGGAAGACACCAAATGCTTAGCAGATGGTCATCATATTCACATTATCGCTAATTTAAAGATTAATTGAATAAGAATGAATTCACACAGAGACAAATTTAAATGGCACGTAATGTTGTAATTACTAAATTTGAAGAACACGTTATTAATCCTGACATGAATTGGGAGGGCATTGAATAGTCAAGAAAAGTCATAGAAGTTTTCTGTGGGCAAATGCAGAAAGCATTTATGATAGAATTACATGAAATCGATTAAGAAATGATTTTGTCACTTTTAGTGATAATTAAAACAAAAATAATTTTGCCCAGCTTCTTATCCCAAATAATCTACTATATTACGTTCCTAATTGAGAATAATATTAAACAAATTTGTTTAGGGAAATGTGGGCTATAATTACATGTAGCCCATCAATTTATATGTCAGATTTTGCAAACATAATTTCCTACATTTTCCATCGTTATTGAAATTTCTGAAGTTCACAGAAAATGCACCAATTAAATTGAGTGTCAAGATTTGAAAATTAGTGCTAGTTAGTGTTGTCCTAAACTTAAATATTAACGATATTTGCAGGCAAGTTTGTTGTGCATTGTTTGTTAAATTTTTATAATATTGTATTGCTTACTATGAAATGAATAATTCGAGAAAAACAAATTAATAGGCCCTTCAAATCTGGTTCCTTGCCCTGTAATTCTTAGATTACAGCCGACATTGACCGACATGATGTATTGTAGATTTAGCCTTGGCATGACAAGGGTTTTGCTTCATCATAATATTTTTCGATATACATATGTTCGAATATTTTAAAATGAATATGTTTCATAGTTACCCCTGGTACTAAAAGACTGTTAGAACCCTTAGCATAACAGCATCAGCCAACCATTCAATACATAAGCTGTGGCTATATGTGCATGGGGCAATTTTTAAAATATGATCATATTAAACGAAATTACGTACACTGGGGTATGGGTTAAGTCAACAAAACATGTAATGAACCCAGGTGCACCACATCGAAATATTTTTAATTCTAAAGTCCTTCTTCAAGGGTAATATAATTTTACGGCAATTACCTGGGTAATTTTTGCTGATAATGCAGCTGAGCAATTAAACACAACTTGGCAGAATACATATATAGTGCAGTTAAACAGAAGTTTGCCATACTTGGTTTCATTCAGAAACTACACAATATGATGGCCATCAGCAAAGCTGACATGAAATGTGTCTTGGGCGTTGCCAGTCTGCTATTGCTGCAGAGTCTACAACTAGCAGCAGCAAGATATTTTGATATACAAGAGTCCGTAAAACTCGTTGTGAAGGTAAGTGTGAAGTTTAACGAAAAGGTATAGAGCTTTTTTAAGTAAAAAGATAATCGAGGTCAATTTTGTATTTAAAACCGGAAAAACCAACCAAAACCACCAACCATAATTTTTCAAAAAAATAAGCACATGCAGTGTATTATGCTCATCTTATATTTTGTGATAATTCAGTTCAGAAATAATATTTTTATGCAGATCACACGTCATGGTGCAAGAACTCCTGTGGTTTATCCAACTGGGGATCCAAACAACGAGTTCTGGAAGGATTCTCCAGGCCAACTGACAAATGTAAGTTTAATACTAATGACATATAAATTTCAACTTCAGCTAATCTTACTGATATGGTTACGTATTACAGAGTAATATGCTGACTTTTTATCGACTGCAAATACAAAAATTGATAGAAACTGAAATAAATAATACTGTAATGCTCATTTCAATAATCTTCCAATCACCTAATGACACAGTGACTAAAAGCAAACTATAATAGCAGTTTTTTTGTCTAATCGTCATCTAATTCTAATTGAAGTTCAATACACGTTGTTTCGATTTTTCGGTTTTAACAATAGGTTCTGTGCAATAAGAAAATATTTAATATATTGGTATTTTGTTTATAATTATGGCTTTGTAAAGATTGGTGCCACCACAACGAAAGGACTTTTAATATGTACAACTATAAAATATTAAAATGCACAAAGTATAATTGGAAAACAGCGTTTCGAATCCCTCTTTATGGATTTTAGGAAGGCAAAGTCCAACTCTACGAAATCGGAAAATCATTTCGATTGAGCTACAAGGGCCTCCTAAATGAGTATTATAAACCTGAAGAGATTATTGCTCTGAGTACTGACGTTGACCGAACCATAATGAGTTGTCAAGCTTTCTTGGCTGGGTTGTACCCCCCTAAAGATTACCAAGTTTGGAACCCAAAAATCAACTGGCAGCCAATACCTGTGCACATACTGGATTACGACCTTGATGGTGTAAGTAACAATAGGTTTTGTGCAATAAGAAAATATTTCATATTGATATTTTGTTTATAATGACTGCTTTGTAAAGATTGGCGTCGACACAACGAAAGCTATGTTTGAACACTGCCAAGATGGCACTGAAAATGACGTATTTTTCAGCCAACACAAGGTTAGTGTCAAATCTGTCTTCAGTTTTGTATTGCAAGTTATGTAATGTTATCCACATTTTCTGGTGCGTAATGCCCAAGAACAAAACTTCGCAAAGAACAATACATGTACATGTATACTGTACAAAACCATGTAATCTACAATCTGGAAAAACTATTAAACAAAAGCAGTTATGAGATCTTGCTTGGTACAAGCAAAAGACAAAGGGAATTTTTCTATTACATGTATGTATTTTCTTTGATGAATTTACGATCTTGGTGAACAAACAAGTTTCTGATACTGTATATTGATGATTATAAATCATGGACTTTTTATGAATCTCAGGCGCATTCAAACGGCCACTGGCATGTAATACACGAAGTGTTACGACATGAATTTCTTCGTTGTTCTGGATACTTTCATAATAGAGGTACTGTCGGTAAATGTACCGTATAAAGCTGCATTGCACTACGACTCCTACATGTACATAACATGTTGTAAAACATGTGTTAGTGATTTTACACTTGTATAAAGTCTACACTTGAGTACACTTGTATAAACTTGTTATAAAACGCCTACTGCATTCCGATGTCTATACAACTTTATACAAGTGTAGACTCACTAACACATTATACAAAAAAGTTTTACAACGTCCTTTGACCTTTACCGACGTATTAGTAATTGTTGTAAAACTTTGTTGTAGAACTTTGTTTCGTAATGTTTTGTTACATTGTTTAGTAAACCAATCTTGATACATGCATAATGAGTTGTACAACAGAGTTCACAATTAATTTGTTATAAACAAGCGTATTACATCGTTTTGTGATATAGTGGAGACCCAGCTCTTTAATGTAAATTGTTAAACAATTCCAGCACTTTTATAACAGGACCCTGCCGTATGGCTTGGACCCCTACTATGAAGATATAGAGAAATTAAAAAACGATTTCATGGTCCGCATGTTCGCCTCGCCCGTGATGTACAGCAGGTACAATGGTAAGCAAACGTCCAAATCCATAGAATACATTCTACCATTTTCACCATTCAAATTTACATGTAAAGAAAATCAGAGAAATTCAACCTTGACAAATCATAGAAATCATGATAAAATTAACCATGGTAAATCAACGTAAACTTGATGTCCAATCCCAACTCAGGTCCATTGTACGAATACCTCATTTCAATACTGAATGCCAAGGCAGACAACGTTTTAACACAGAACGCAATTTCCATCTGTATGGTGAGTAGCATTCCTTAAATCCCAAAAGGAATGGTGACAATTTGCTTAAATTCTGTTAGGATCACAATGTTTTCTTCCATTTCAAGCATGACGCCAGTGTGCTGGCTTTATGGGCGTCCCTTGCTGATGACTACCCATTGACCAGTCCACCCTTTGCCGCCTCCGTGGTCATAGAGTTGATCAAAACCAAATACAATGGCCAGGAGAGTTTCAAAGTTAAAGTAAGCTGACGATGAAACAAAATGCTGACTAACGTTACCACCAACATTACAATGGCTCATGTTTGTTATTTCCCCAGATGTATACCATCCCATCTCCAGGAGCCCCACGACAGATTCTACAAATCAAGGGTTGTGGCCAGCGATGTTTCCTGGATGAGTTCCTCGAACAACTCCGCATTGCCAGCATTCCACAATCTACATCAGTTTGCCCATGCTCTCAAAACTGATGATATTAGCAATTTAAATGTAGTGTCAATATTTCATCTGTATGTTATTGTATACAATGAAATTTTAATCCTCAACGCTATCCAGCATGCACTTCAATTATTTTTATATACTATGGTGCTTGTAGAATTTCCTCATTATTAATATTATTGAAATGTTTTCTAGTGATCTTACATGTATATCCCTTGCAAACATTAATTTTATCAAAGAAATATGTGCCATCAATATGTATCTTCTATTTCCACAAAAGTCAAAAATGAAACTGACAATATTTCGTTTCCATGTTAGTTAGATAGTTATGACGTCATACTGCAAGTGTCAAATTAAGCAGTGACCACGGTGCTAGCCGTGTCAGCAGTCAGAATTTGATGGTTGTGAAAACTGACTTGTGTTTGTTCTAAAATTATCATACATGCTTTGTGCATTTGCAAGATTCATCATTTATTAGCGCTATTTCGCTTATTTGTTTGTAAACTCCGAATTAGTAATTACCACCTTCGATCAGGCATATAAAAAAGCTTTGTTTTCAACGGGATATTTTAAATATTAAGGTTTTAGCTATATTGTCACGATGTGTCAAGCAAAAAATTAATTTTCAAATTTTACCAAATAACTTTGGTCATCCAATAATTAAAACAATATTTTTTAAACTAAACTATTTTGCATTTGGAACAATTAAAAAATCTATTTTAATGAATTTCTTAAATTTGGTATTTACTTTGCAGAAACAGACAATAATGTGACAATGATGACTACAGGACAGCTGATAGTCTGTATAAGCAATGTTGAGATTGATCACTTGACAAAAAGTGCATTAAAAATGTAATTTTGGAAGATACCATATGCCCAGCAAACAGCCATTAAATTCACATTATCTTGTTTCTTTAAAGTAAACAATCTACAAACTCACAGATTAACTGATAAAGAATTCACAAAAAGATTAATTAGACATTTATGCATAAAAAGAATTAGCAATTACCCTGTATGAGCGAATATATTTCTTCTGCGTCAATTTAAAAGCAAATGATGGTAGTAGTTACTAAATATAAAATAAATTTATTAAGCAAAATAAAGTCTATACTTTGAACATGAGAAACCATCGTAAATCATAAGGCTCCCCTATACTAAAGTAGCACTACTGAACGCGCACGAATTCGAATGAATTGTGTTCCTTTCCGCTTTCTTGTTCTAATTAGTGTCAATTTAGTAAATACATAGCATGTATAATTTTGCTCGGTGCCATCTGCAACGGTAAGTTGACAACATTTCAACAATTCAAGTACAACTTCTGTTGATCAATAATAGTTTGAACAACAAAAGTTTGAATCATGAAACATATACATGTAGCTGATCAACTCTGGTTGAAGTATGTCGAAAGCGTGTTCTAACTTTCCAACTCGCTTTCAAAAGAAAATTAGAGGACAAAACTTGAACCTTGAGGACGCGGCTTCCCTGACTTTTCCTTGTTTTCACAACGAATTTCCCTGACCACCCTGATCGTTGAAAATGCAAAAATATGGCCTATACCAGGAATGCAATTTTTAACGCCTATTTATACTGTTTCCATCATTATAAAATTTTCTCAAAAATTCACAATAAATGCTGTATTGGCGATCTGATTTATAAGAAAAACTTCAATAAACATTTCTCATTGCGCTTTTTCGAAAATTAGTGATAGTTAGTGTAACCTTAGACTTAAAAATCAACGATATTTGCAGGCAATGGAAAAGCTTTATTACACAGTGTAGCCAGGTTTGTTGTGAATTAATTGTTAATACTTTGAGAGTTAGCCTTGTCTACAATGAATTATTTTTCGAAACCACGAATTAGCTAAGCAGCCAGACATGAAACAACAAAGGTCTTAGGTAATCGAGCAAAATAAATTAACACGAACTTCAAATCAGGTTCCTTGTCCTATAATTCCTAGATTACCTGACATTGCCACGTTGATGCATTGTAGTCTGTCAGCCTTGACATAACAATATGTACCATTGTTATGCCACATGGTTCTAACAGATTAGCACTGTTAGAACCCTATACGTAACAGCAGCTGACAACAATTCAGCTTCATATGCAGTTTTTAAATAATGATTTTTAAGCCAAATGACGTACTTTGGTCATCAAAACATATCATGCCCCTATGACAGGTATACTTAAATCCTTAAATCCTTTGTCTTTCCGCAAGGGTAATGTAATTCTATATATAACAATCACCTCAATTATTGTTGATAATGCCCACACTTGATTTGGTCCAGGAGCCACAGAACATAATGGTCAACAGCAAAGCTGACATGAAATGTTTCTTGGGAGTTGCCAGTCTGCTTTTGTTGCAGAGTTTGCAGCAAGCAGTAGCAAGACATATTGACAAACACGAGTCCGTAGAACTCGTTGTGAAGGTAAGTGCGAAGTTTGATGAAAAACCTTAAAGTGCTTTTTATTGTATCTCAATCATTTTTCAAACAAAAATTAATAAATAAATAAAAAAGGCGCATGAAATGAATCATTCGCGTCTTATATTTTGAGAAAATTCAATTCGGGTAATGACATTTTTATGCAGATCTCACGTCATGGTGCAAGAACTCCAACTTTTTATCCACCTGGTGATCCAAACAACGAGTTCTGGAAAGACTCTAGAGGCCAGCTGACAAATGTAAGTGTTTACATATGCCATCTAAATTTGCATTTTATTTATCTTACTGACGTGTTCGATATTAAAGAGAAAGATGCTGACATTTTAATAGACAACAAAATTGGAAAGAAACAGATATAAAATATATTGCAGTGCTCATTTCAACTATGAATACCATGAATTGTGTAATTCCGATTTGGTGGATATTTCATATAATGTATAACTGTTATTTAATGAACTATAATTTGACCACAATTTTGAAATCCCTCTTTATGGATTTTAGGAGGGCAAAGTTCAACTTTTTGAGATGGGAAAATCATTTCGATCGAACTACAAAGGCCTTCTAAATAGGTCTTATGAACCGGAAGAGATTCTTGCCATGAGCACCGACATAGATCGAACCATAATGAGTTGCCAAGCCTTCTTGGCTGGATTGTACCCTCCTAAAGGTGACCAAGTTTGGAACCCAAAAATCGATTGGCAGCCAATACCTGTGCACACACTGCCGTACGACCTTGATAGTGTACGTAAGAATAATTGTTGACGTTTTTGACGAAACATTTTGACGAAAAACTCACAGCCAAAATATTTCCTTTTTTCCCAAAAAAACGAAAAAAGAAATCTTTTGGGGAAAAAGAAAATATTTTGGCTGTGAATTTTTCGTCAATGTTCTGATTTACCAGCCATTTGGTGAGTTTTTTAAATTTTCCATACTGACATTTTGTTCATAAATATCGCTTTCTACAGAATAGCGACAACATACTGAAAGTTATGCTTCAACACTGCCAAGGTGGCACTGAAAATGACGTATTTTTCAGCCAACACAAGGTTAGTTTCAAATCTGTCTTCACTTTTGTTAAGTTATGCAATATTATCTGCATTTTATGGTGTCTACTGTACAAAACAAAGAGATTAAAATTTAATTTTGTTTTTTATGGGCAAAATTTGGAAAACCATGATTCATACCATTTGCAACTAACTAAATCAAAAACGGGAAATTTCCTTTAGATAAAGTAATTCAAACCACGAAAATTATTCATTGAAGCACGTAGTAACGGTAAACTTTGTGTTTACGAACATTCATTACTTTACTTAATTGTCTCTTAAGTTCCAGCAACATTAATGCCGATACAATTAATGATTTTTTATGAATGACAGGATACATTCGAGCGCATTCAAACGGCTACAGGCTTGGTGTACAAAATATGTTACGATCCGAAAGTCTACGCGCTTTCGGACACCTTCATTGTGGAGGTAGGCACATGAATATGTATAAGAATAAGATATCCAAACTTCCAAATACAGTGAATTTGAGCAACTTTAATGTAAAATGTACCTGTAAACTATTCCAGCATTTCTATAAAATGCCCCTACCATACGGTTTGGAACCCTACTATGAAGATATAGAGAAATTGGCAAATGATTACATGGTCGGCATTTTTGGAAATCCCGTGGTCTCAAGTCGGTACAATGGTCAGTAACCGCACAAATCCATAGAATACATTTTACCATTTTTACCACGCATATTTACATGTAAAGAAAATCAAAGAATTTCAAACTTTATCAAGAACTGAAACCACGTACGCAATCTTGATACACACGTATATTCACAATTCAGGTCCACTGTACGAACACCTCATTCAAATACTGAAAGCCAAGGCAGACAACGTCATATCCCAAAAGGCCATTTCCTTCTGTATGGTGAGTAGCATTCCATAAATCCCTACTGTAATGGTAACCCATTGCCTCACTTCAGTTAGGATACCATTGTTTTCTTTCATTTCAAAGCATGACTCCAATGTGCTGTCCTTTTGGGCTTCTCTTGGGGAAAACTATCCATTGACCAATCCAGCTTTTGGGGCCTCCATAGTCATAGAGCTGATCAAGACCATGTACGATGGCCAGGAGAGTTACAAAGTTAGAGTAAGCTGAAGAGTAAGAAAAATGTTGACTAAAGTGTCCACCGACATTGCAATGTCTCATGTATGTTATTTCGCCCAGGTGTATTCCATCCCAACTCCTGGAGCCCTTCGTCAGCTTGTCCAAATCAAAGGTTGTGGCTACAAATGTTCTGTGGATGAGTTCATTGAACAACTCCGCATTGCCAGCGTCCCACAATCTACATCAGTTTGTCCATGTTCTCAAAACTGACGATATAAACCATGAATTGTAATGCCAATATTTCATGGTACATGTATGTCATTGAACGCAATAAAATTATAATCCTCAAAGCCATCATGCATGGGCTTCAATCATTCACAAACATGACTGTAAGATTTAGTCGTTGAAATTGCCTTAAAACGTACGATCCCATCGCCTTTGCAAATTTAATTTTATAAAAGAAATGTGTGTCAAATCCGCTAGCTGTCATCTTCTGTCCCTATACTTAAAACATTAACGATACTGTAATTGAAGGAATTGGGACATTAATCATTTTTCTTTAGTTTCATCCACCTTCTTGAACATTTCTAAACTGTGTTCCAGAATTGTTGCGTGTTGTTTGTATTTTTGTGTGATTTTGCCTAGCTTATAATGAAATATTTTTCGAAAAAATGAACCAGACATGAAACAACAAAGACCTTCATAGATTATACCTGACATTGCCTGGCTTGATGCATTGATGTCTGTTAGCTATGGCATGACATAAGTTTTTGTTTTACTATACTTTATGTGGATATATTCGATTATTTTAATATGTACCATAGTTACACTCCTGGGTTCCAACAGACTGCTTAGCATATCTACCCTTAGCATAAAAGCAGCAGCCAACCATTCCAACATATCATGACCTTAAGTGCACGGCTTCAAAATATTCATAAATCCTATTTATGTCCATCCTCAAGGATAATGTAATTCTATAGCAATTAGTAACTCCAATTAAAATGGTAATTATTGTTCTAATGCAGAAGAGCAAATTAAACGATTAAACGTACCGTGGCAGAATGCATATAGTGCAGTCCTGCAAAACTTTGCCAAACTTGGTTTCATAATCAGAAACTTCACAACATAGACGGTCATCATCAAAGCTGACATGAAATGTTTCTTGGGCCTTGCCAGTCTGCTTTTTCTGCAGAGTCTACACCTAGCTGAAGCAAGAAATGTTGACGTACCCGAGTCCATAATACTGGTTGTAAAGGTAAGTTTGAAGTTTAATAAAAAGGTATAAAGGAACTTTGTATTATAAAAGGGAATTAATCTAATTTTGCATTTTATAGTAGCTCCAAATATCCAATCATCTTTTAATAAAAAATATATCAAATAAAAATTGGTGCTAGTAGTAAATTAAGCTCATCTCCTATTTTATGTTAACTTAAATCAGGAGTGATATCTTTATGCAGATCACACGTCATGGTGCAAGAACTCCTACGGTTTATCCTCCTGGAGATCCAAACAACGAGTTCTGGAAAGAATCTCCAGGCCAACTTACAAATGTACGTTTGATACTTATGGCATCCATATGTCAATTTTTAGCCAATCCTACTGATATTGCAATACCCATTTCAATAATCATCTAATGGCACTGTTACCAAAAGAAAACTCAAACTGTATATAAAGTTAAGGTATTAATATTTGCCTAGTCCGAAAACGTCCCTGAAGAGTCTAATTACGGGTTTGCCGTGTTTTCATGAACTATAAAAGAACCTCCACAAAGTTCACTTAATTTAAACTAACATTACATATACAGCAATTAAATATTCCATAGATAGTAAAAAAACATCAACTACATTGTATGATTGGAACTGGAAAACAGCGTTTCAAATCATTCTTTGTGGATTTCAGGAAGGCAAAGTTCAACTCTACCAAATCGGAAAATCATTTCGAACGTGCTACAAAGGCCTTCTAAATGAGTCTTATAAACCAGAGGAGATTCGTACAATTACTTCTGACGTCGACCGAACCATAATGAGTTGCCAAGCCTTCTTGGCTGGGTTGTACCCTCCTAAACATGACCAAGTCTGGAACCCAACAATTAATTGGCAGCCAATACCTGTGCACTTATTCAATTACGACCTTGATCTTGTAAAGTCGACTTTTGTTCAGTTCATAGTAAAGTCAACTTTTGTTCAGTTCATAATTATGGCTTTGTACAGGTTTTCATCAACACAACAAAAGTCATGCTTGAACACTGCCAAAACGGTACTAATAATGACGAATTTTTCAACAAACACAAGGTTAGTTTCAAATCTGTCGTCAGTTGTGTGTGTATAGTTAAGCAATATTATACGAATATTGCAGCGCCTAATGCCTAAAAGTTCAAGAACAAAATAGGAAAAGAGGAAATAAAGTAGTTCTGGAATCCATGGATATGGCGATATGTTTCCACCATTGGTTGAAGAACCCACCAAACGGCAAGTTCAAACAAATGTGGAAAAAAAGAAGAAAAAAATACGCCCAACGTGGGGCTCGAACCCACGACCCCGAGATTAAGAGTCTCGTGCTC